>JBAMHZ010421225.1:0-11614 GCA_037177395.1 Alpinia galanga
AAGATGTTACAACACTTTAGCATGTCAGATTACAACATTGAACAAACACTTATAGCGAAAGGTACTGTTCTGAGTAAGAGTATGTGTCCCAAAAATCCTCAGGAAATAGCCGAGATGAATTAAAAACCATATGCCAATGCTGTTGGTAGTTTAATATATACTATGTTGTGTACTCATCTTGATATCAGCTATGCTGTTGGCTTGGTCAGCCGGTTTCAGTCAAACCTAGGACTGAGACACTGGAAGGCGGTGAAGAGGTTATTCAGATATCTGAAAGCGACGACAGATTATTATCTCTATTTTCAAGAATCAGATATGACTCTGGTGGGCTATTCAGATGCAGATTTGGCTGAGGACCTAAATGATAGAAAATCCACATCAGGCTATGCGTTCTTGCTGAATGGTGGCGCCATCTCATGGAACAACAAGAAACAAATTTGTGTAGCCTTGTCAACTATGGAAGCTGAATATGTGGCATGTTCAACAGCTGTACAAAAAGTAGTTTAGTTGAGGAGATTCCTAAAGCATTTGAAGATTGCTGAGGACAGTGGGAGTCCAGTGACTGTCTATTGTGATAGTCAAGTTACAATAGCTTTTTTAAAGGATCCCAAATATCACAGCAAGGGCAAACATATAGCTATAAAGTATAACTTTATAAGGATATTGTGACTAAAAAGAAGGTGATTCTTGAGTATATCCCTACGCGTATTATGCTTGCAGATTCTTTTACTAAGCCAATGACTAGAGAGTTATTTAATGAGCATGTAAAGTCTATGGGACTTAGAAGAATGTAACAAATTTTTTGTAATGATAATCAGATATTGATATTTGATTGTGTGATGTGTCATAATCTATTCAGTGTATATATTCTTGTTATATTCACATGAGATCTCGATGAGCATGTTGGCAGGTAGTGATTGATCCTCTCACATAGATAATCATTTCTATTTGTTATGTATGAATAGAATTAAGACCATTGTTTATAGGATAACTTGTGTGGCTGTAAATTGTTATATACCCATAAAATGGGGTCACCTTGATAGTTGTATTAAGATGAGATCATTTAGTGGAAGATGATTAAAGTAAATGAACTCACTATTTACTATACCTGTTTAAAGCCAGATTTACAATTCATGTGTTGAATTCAGGATTAGACATTGGGAATGTCTAGATCCAAGCATTGGGAATGTCTAGATCGAAATCTATACGATATCAATTTGAGGAAAACATGCGCTCTTTATTGGTAAAGAGAAGAATATCGTAATATGTGATTCATACCACATATGCTAAGATGACAATAAGGATAATAGGAGAATGGATCTCTACTTCTCTACTATGTAAGCTCTTTGAGATTATATGTTGATCTTAGAAACCTAAATAACTATTTAGCTGTCTGCTTCAAGTTTTAATCAAGGTCTACTACTTTAGCATGTAAACCTATGACTATAGATGATGCAGTGTATGGAACATGACTAGGAAAACGATTGATTAAAAATGAATGAATTCTAGTTAAAAAGGAATATTAAATAGATTTACACTTTTTTTTATTTACTGGTCGACTCATTTCTGTTATGTATAGAAATGATTGTGAATATAGAATATGAAACATGCTCTTGACATAATGGTCATTATGAGAGATTAGAAATGTTCATATTAATGTAAATTAAGAGAATTTAATCTGGGTAAAAAGTAAGACATGGAAATCTCCAAAAGAATGACGGTGTGCTATTAAGAGATTGAATGTCTCATGGTTGAAGGCTATGTGCCACCATAAAAAATGACTATGTGCCATTATGAGAATGAGTATATACCACTTATGGAGCGGCTAAATTAGGTGTAACAACTT
The DNA here is from genome assembly GCA_037177395.1 of Alpinia galanga. Taxonomy (NCBI): domain Eukaryota; kingdom Viridiplantae; phylum Streptophyta; class Magnoliopsida; order Zingiberales; family Zingiberaceae; genus Alpinia; species Alpinia galanga. Next base: position 1,847 of record JBAMHZ010421225.1, read on the forward strand.
TTTTTAGCATTGATCGCTATATGAGCAGGTATGTAAGGTGTAACAACTTTCTTAGCAATTGAATGTTCAGTGTGCTTGTCGTCGCATGAATTATTTTCCTAAGTATGAATTGGTTGTTCTATTAGTCTATGTGACTAGTGATTTCTTTCTTCTGTTAGTCTTTGTGATTATGGATTCCGGCTCAATTTAGTCTATGTGACTAAATACTTCTTATTGGTCTATGTGACTATTAGCTTTTGTGGTTTAACTTAGATGAGTGGGAGATGATACACAATGTATGCACGTTGTGCGCCAATGGTGCACATAATGCACTATCATCCCTTATATAAGGGGGTGCATCCAAGTGAAAAAAAGGAGAGTGTGAGTCTTCTTGTGCAGAAGTGCTACCGGAGAAAGGAGTGATCGGAGAGCACAAGGCGCGGTCGAGATTTGGTTCGTGGAATCGTAAGGGTGGTTCATTCTGTGATCATTTTTCAGACAATGAGCAAGAGATTGAGAGATCGCTCTCTATAGTTTCCTCATTCACCGACGATAAGCATTGTGAAAATCGATTAAATACTCACTGTAAATTTTAATTACTGAAGTTTATAGTATTTTATATATTCACATAAATAGATTACGGAGATCCAATAAGATAATCTCAGATCCATATCATTGATATGAAAACATTTAAATTTAGACTGATTAAAATAAATTTAAATTGACTAACACTCAGAAATAAAAAAGAGAAAAATGCATGAAGCAACAGCATATGACCTTTCCGGAAGCCATTCGGTTGAGAAGATAACCAGAGAGTCGAAAAATATCAGCAATGGAGTTAAAATTGGCATGAAAATAATAAGGGCAGAGATGGAGAACGATCAGTTCGTCTTTTTTCGTGAGAAACTCCAAACCAGGTCTCGTTTACTTGCCTACCTCCAATGGCAGTTCTCTCACCTGCAGCTTGTGATCTTGACTAATATGTAACTCAAAAATAAGATAAATAATAATAATTATTATTATTATATATTTTAAAGTCCCTTCGTAATTCTCTGCAAATTTATTAAAATGACAACAGCAGAGAGTGAGCATTACGAAGAAGCCGAAAGAAGAAGCAGCAGCAACAGCAAGGCTTTCTTGATCTAGACGTGAATTTATGCAGTACAAGAAGAAAAAGAAAATATAAAATTGTCACATTAGTAGCCCCTTATCGTTGCCCCTACATATAGAGGGGAATAAATCAGAAACCTAAGGCGGCCAGCGTAGAAATACAAAGTCAACGGTAGCTTGCCGGTGAAACTCAGGAATCCACCCTTTGCCCTTTCGGATTTTAACACGACTGTACTGGCCGTCCGAGCAAGCCCTGAGAATTATTTAAATCTTTGGTATTTGATGGTTTCATTTATCATTTTGTCAGGGTGATGCTGATGGTGCTCTTGATAGGCTTTGGCAGAAGAAGAAAGCAGAAATCAAGCAACAATAGATTTTGAATTGCTTCTAGCCATATCATGAACTCAAGCAAGCAGTTTTACGATTGTGTTAAGTCTTACTAGCGTTGCTTTTAGTTTTGCTCTGGTGCCATTTTACTGCTGCTTGATGTTTATGAAGAGTGAATTTGCAGAAATGAATACTTATGATCGAGATCTTTGGCTAAAATCTGTCGATTGATCTTTGAAATTTAGTTGCCTTTTCACTGCCAGCCTTATTTATGCATATTGAAATTATTATCGAATGGCTTGTGCATATTGCAAACTCATTTCTTATTATAATTTAATCAGATTATTATGGAATTTAAATGTATTTGATCATAAATATTGAAAGAAAAAGTAATTTGGGCACAAATTGAAAGAGTGCCCTTTAATGAAATTGTATTGCTTTTTTTCATTGATCGTCAAAAGGGTCTATTATCCCATTTTTGTCTAAAATTATTCCTCGTTGGCAATGCATTGAAGGTGAACCAGCCCATATGCTATAAATTGTACCTATCACAATGTTGTATTATTGACTCAACACTTAACAAGATTTTACATGTTTTGTGGTTGTTACTATAACATTTAGGTTGGCCATCATATAGAAAGGTAATTCGGATAATAAAAATAAAGTAGTAAGTCACTATTTCATGATTAAGTAAAAAATTATTAATTATTCCTTTGATGATTCTAATAAAAAGAGGTTTTTTTAATAATTCAGGTGTTCAGATTTTGTCTAGTTTATGAGTACTAAATATCCGTTTCATTCGGAATTTAAATCTCAACCACACCCGAGGAGAGCAACAACTTTGAATTTTGGCCCAACTAATTTCCAAACCATTCCTCCAGACCTAAAAAGAAAAGTTGTAGAACTAATTTATCTTCTTATCCATCTGGTCTTCTCGTTTCAGAGGAAGAATTGGTTATTTACCAACTTTTTTCATGATACTTTGGACAAGAGTTTCCATAATTGTTACCATCAGTTTCTTAGATTCATTACTTGACCTCAAGTTAAACTTGCTACACATACAAGGATCTGGATACACACCATGATGAAGGCCAAAAATTATGATTTTGTTGAAGAATCGACAAAATTAAGTAGAACAGCAGGATGTTACAAATAGTAAGTGTCCAAAAATCATACTGACTCTTCCTTAACTGAAACAACGTAACTTTGAATCCTTTAGTTCTCTCCGAGAGTGAAGCGAACAAACCTTCTAACTTTGATGTTCTCTCCGAGCGCAGCCACTGTCTGTTTCACCAGATCCTTCACCTTAATCTTGTCATCTTTGATGAAGGGCTGTTCCAAGAGAGCAAGCTCTCCTAACCTCTTTGTAATCCTCCCTTCCACTATCTTCTCCTTGATCTGGTCTGGCTTCGACTTGAGATCATCTCTTGCCATTTCTATTTCTTTTTCCTTCACAATGATACTCTCTGGGATTTCCTCTATCGACACAAACTCAACCTGAGGGCAGGCCACCACTTGCATAGCAAGATCATCTGCCAATTCCTTGAACTTCTCATTCCGGCCCACAAAGTCTGTTTCGCAATTAACTTCAATAAGTGTGCCGATGCGTGCATCATGAATATAGGCTGAAATCCGACCTTCTGCAGCAAGTCTGGAGGATTTTTTATCAGCCGATGACAGGCCCTTCCTGCGGAGGTATTCCTGAGCCTTTTCAATGTCCCCTCCAGTTTCTGCAAGAGCTTTCTTGCAGTCCATCATGCCAGCACTTGTTTCCTCCCGAAGTTGCTTCACTAATGCAGCTGATACTGTAACTATTTTAAGCCTGCAAAAAATTAGATGCTCAACTGGAGTTCAAAATAATTGTAAAGTAATATTTCATTTCAGGAACGGCTGCAAGTCAGATTTTAGGGATTCGCTTAATTGGCGGACTCGAGCTCAAAAGTCAGTATATGGCAGTAGAATAACAGAAATCAAGAGGAAGCTAAACACTAGAGGATTTAGATTCTATAATGCACAATAAGTAAAATTGAATCATTGAAGGAATAGAGGTGGTCTTACTTCTCAACGTCTTCTTTTGTTTCGGTAGGTTGATCTTTTGCAACCACTGGTGAAGATTTAGCTGCAGTCTGTGCAGCAACTTCGGCTGCAAAGTCTTGGCTTTTCTTCTCCAAGCCTTCTCCAAGATTGAGACGGACAAACCTTTTTACCTTAATATTCTCTCCAATTGTAGCAATGGTCTGCTTAACTAAATCCTTAACTATCATCTTGTCATTTTTTATATAAGGTTGCTCCAGCAATGCAAATTCTTCAAGCCTCTTCCTGATTCGGCCATCCACAATTTTTGATCTTATGTTTTCAGGTTTTGACAAAAGGTCTTCCTTCTGCATTTCAATTTCCCTTTCCTTGTTCACAGTATCTTCTGGGACATCTTCTGTTGCTAAATAACGAACCTGGGGACATGCTGCTACTTGCATAGCAAGGTCATCAACCAACTCCTTAAAGATTTCACCTCGAGACACAAAATCCGTTTCACAGTTCACCTCTATGAGGATGCCTATTCTGCTGTCATGGATGTAGGATCCAATCCTGCCTTCTGCAGTTGCTCTACTGGCCTTTTTATCTGCACTTGCTAAACCTTTCTTTCGGAGTAGCTGTTGGGCCTGAGCAATGTCACCCCCAGATTCTGCAAGAGCCTTTTTGCAGTCCATCATACTCGCAACTGTTTCTTCACGTAATTGCTTCACCAGAGCTGGGGAAATAGTAGCTGCATTTTGAACAACAATCATAGCTCAAACTACAAATGGCATAGGAGAGGTGATTGAACCATGCTGTCAGCAGCAATACTAAACCTAATCACTAAATTCCAAGTATAAAAAAATTACTAACAGAAACAGGGTTGCATTTATAGCACTGAAATTCTGAAGCATTGATCGCAAGATCAGCAGGAGTAGTGAATAAGATCTTAGGGATGATATGAAACATACAAAAAAGAATCATCCTAATGGGAATCAGAAAAAAAAAAATCAAAGACAGGTTTTCAAGAAATCTAAACATGATCAAGTGATGATATACATTATATGGAGTTCAATGGACGATAAGGTCCACACAGGTCCAAATAGTTGGGCTCACAACTTGTTGCTTGTTTATGAACAGGTAATATAAGAGTAGATGATGCAAATGTTGAGTATATTAAACCAGTGTAAACAAGATGATTGATGCGTTCAAAATATAGAATCATTGCTGGAAAAGAAGAATGCGGCAAAGATAAATAATTTTCATTTTCACAACGTATTTAAGATTTAATTGACCTACAGGGAACACAGTGGAGATCTTCCTATGATGCAATTATCTAGAATATTTATTGACAAATATAGTAACTGGATTTATGCATGTGTAATGATTTTTTCTGAATTTGACAATCATAAAAGCCAAATTTTCTGAACATTTTCATGAACTTGATTTTAATACTGTTTTAAATGCCCTTGTTTAACATGTAAAATACTAAATTTTATCTTCTAGAAAGGGATTTCCATTGGTGGGTACACCCAGAATATTATTCACTAACCTTTGATGGATATTGGTTCATCAGTAGAGTCAGTTTGCCCATTCAAGCTTCCTCCAGCCTCAGATTTTGCAGCACTTGAATTAGTAGGAACAGCCACACCTTCAGTGGTTATGGGTTTATCGAATTGGTTTTTAGCAAGGTCCTCTGGGATAGTTCCATAATCATTTTTGGTATCTAATTCACCAGTAGAATCCTCAATTTCAGAATCTTGTTCATCTTCTGCAGGTGTTTCAGTTTCTGTCACTTGTTCTAAAGAAGCCTCAGATTTAACATCGCCAGTAGAATCATCAATTTGTGAAGAATTTAGATTGCCCTCTTTTTCTTCTGAAGATGGAATTTCAGAACCTTGTTCTTCTTTCACAAATGTCTCAGTTTCTATCACTTGTTCTAAAGAAACCTCAAATTTGATATCACCAGCAGCTTCTTTACCGGCAGAAGGCAATGAGGCTTCATCTGTTTCAGCTATTCTTTCAGTTGCCATCACTTGAGCTGAAGAGGCCTGAGCTGCTTCAGCAGTCAACAAAGTCCCTTCAGGTTGCTCCAAAGCACTGATATCATCGGCCACTTCTTTACTTTCAGAAGGCAATGGGGTATCATCCACTGCCAGACTAGAAGACAAATTGCTGGCAGAAGATTCACCTCCATCTGGAACTGAATATTGTGATGTTACGCTTTCTTCCTTCAGAATCTCTGTAGAATCTTCAATACCCTTTCCAGGAATCTCATCTATAACTGAATCCTGAGAAGATTGGCTCAAGAGTTCAGATCCTTTTTCATCCTCTTTTGCAACTGTATCAGCAGTCTCAGTCAATGCACTCGGAGATCCCTCATCCTTGATTTCCACAGTGTCTGAAAGGGAATCTACAACAGGAATTTCCTCCAGCTTCTCTTCATTAATAGATATCTCATCGTTAACCTCAGTATGTGAATCAGAAGAACCAACCATCTGATCTGCACTAGTCTTTGCAGAATTATCAACGGCAAAAGCATCAGAGTTGTCCACTGTTTCGGCAAAAGCATCAGAGTTGTCCACTGTTTCACCAACTTCCGTTGTTTGTTCAACCTTTTTAAGAGACTTTTGTGTCCTCTCTCGTTCATCCAAGAAAGCAGAAATTTCCTTGTTCTTGCGGAATGCCAGATCAAATGGGTTTGTTGCTGTATGTACCACACCTTGATTTAGTTTCTTATTTAGTGCATCAACATCTTCTTTTTTTTTCATTGTTAAAGTTACTTGTCCTCTGGCAATGCGCAATACTCGCACATTAACTTCTTGGCCAACCTGCAATGACGAACTCCCTAAAATACCATAGCTTTCAGATTCTTCTTCAATTGGAAGAAATCCTTCTTCTCCATCTGGAAGTGATATAAAAGCTCCAGATCTTGTGAGGTTCTTCACAGTACCATCCAAAATCTGACCCTTTGCAAACTTAGATCTTTTTTTGGTTTCCCCTCGCTTTTGGTCTGACCTTAAACCAGTTTTTCTGAAAGATTTTGGCTTTTCACCACTTTCAGCTGTAGATTCCCTTTTCTGCTGAACTTTAGTTGTGCTATCCTTGTCACGCATTGTGAGAGATATCCGTCCTGTTTCCTTACTGGCCTCAACAATTCTCACTTTCACCTCTTGTCCAATAGAGACAACAGATGCAACATCTTTGACAAAAGAGTCACTTATCCTGGAAACATGTACCAAACCATCTGTGTAGGCTCCAAAATCGACAAAACAACCAAATGGTTGAATTGACCTTACTTTTCCTACAAATGAAGCACCCGGAACTAATTCCTCTTCGTTCACAGGAGGCATCTCACTTTTCCTACCAGGCCTAATGCGTTTGGTTTTATTTGAAATTGTGGTTGACTTTGATGGAGAAGGTACACTTGTTTCATCAGAGCTAGGTGGTACTTCCAAGGTTTCATCAGCAACTTCCTCAACAGTTGGATTTGTTTCTTCTACAGTTAGATCAGTGCCAACAGCTGCCGCAGTTTGGGTTCCTAAGCTTCTATGCAACTGAAACAGTCTTATTGATGAATGTGATAGCAAAAATCTTCGATATGATTTTAGCCTAGTATCCTTGCCAGACGTGTCACATCTTGTCAACTTGACCTCTTTCCTTGGTGGTAAAACAGTTCGAGGAACCAAAGTGATATTGCCAACAGAACAATGAATTACAGGTGTCATCTTGAATCCCGATCAGAAGCTTTTTGTCTATCAAAATATGACTTTTAATTGAAGTTTAACTTCCCAAGTTTACTTTAAAACTGCAAAACACAGATTGACTGGATCAATCCTACAAAACAAACATTTGGGCTCTGAATTAAATGTAGAACATTAAATAAGATACATTTTGCATATTGCTGTCAAATCATTTGATATGTTTATTGTTGACCTGTACTTACATTAAATAAAGAACTTGAGCCAACAGAAGAAAATTTTTCATTGATGAGGTAACTAGATTATTGGATTCCTTAAGGAGATGATAATACAGATACAAGACATCCCAAGGGAACATCCGCAAGGATGTCAGAAAGTTTCAATGTGACAAATAAAAGATACCTTTACGCGATTAATACACATGCCAACTAATATAACAATGGAAAAATATGATTACTGTCCTGCCTGAAATGGTAGCACATCCAAACTTGAAAACTCAAAGACGATACCGGTTGGGTCTTTTATCCTCTATTTTGGAGTTTGAATCTTAAGGTTGATTTCGATTTTTGTTTTCTCACATCTTAACCTAAGCCGACCAACTAATGTGCATAGACATTTTTATCCAAAACCAGATTCGAGCCAATCTAAACCAATTCTGTACACTTGCATAATCATTGTCACAAGTTCTTGTACTTGGTACTTACTATTCCTGTTAGATTTCACAAACATAACTTATATGCATAGATGCCTAAACTTTTTACCTTGTAATATACACCATCTAACAGATCCCATTAAAAATACCAATGAAACTAACAATAGTCAATAATTCTCCCCAAGTAAATCCAATCCTTTCCAAAAAGTAGTAGGCAGTAACTTCAGTAGTACTCAACAATTAAATAATAAAGAAAAAAATACAGTGAAACATGTTAAGAAGAGTAGCGTAATATTTTTCATCCATACGATGAAGTTTTATTTTTAAAAATCTTTTTTTTTCTCCTTTGTCCCTTACATCTTTTACTATAAGTGATACAAGCCATCAAAACTAAAGAATCTATCAATAACACCGTATAGAAAACAATAAATAAGCTGTGTTTATTGAAGGTAACAGTTCATTTCCAACACACTTAAAGATATTAAAATTGAATGGCTGACCATTTATCCTAAAAACTTTAGCTAGAGTAAAAGGATCATCTTGTATGTTTTTACATTTTAACTAACCCCCAGCATATATGGGCAACAAATTGGCCTAGTCCAAGCTCAACACTTGGATGATTCAACATAAGTATAAGGTATATTTGATTTGGTAGGATTTGAAAATAAAACCTCCTACCCTAGTACCATTTTAAAGTTGTTTGGCTGACACAATGCTCATTCAAAAAGCTTAAAGTACTGGGAAAAGTCTGTATTTTACATTCTTTCCTAAAACATATAGATGGGTGGGAAAAACTCATATCAGGTACCCTGTCTTTTTTCTCTTGCATGCCACTAGACTATTTTTTATGAGAAAAAGTGTCTAGATATTGAACTGCACATCAAACACCTCGCAAATCTTAAATTAATAAATGGATGGCAAATAAAAGATTCACTAGAAGAAAAGGCTAAATATGATGTAAAAAAAAATGGTAGAGGACATGCAGTGAAGTAACGTTCTTACAGAAACGTCTTGATCTGTAATGATATTCATCCAATTTGCAAATAAGGAAACATATAAATAATATAGAAAACTTAAACAAAATACAATGCTATTTGAAACCACAAAATGCAACTACTTCTTTGCTGATCAAGCAAATAAGAAACCTTATCACATAAAATGCTAAAGCAATGTTAGCAATAATTAAAATAGAGTCAAGTAAGATGAAATTTTCTTCCCATATTAAAGATAAATTTGATGTTCCTACGGAGAAATTACAACTTTCCTTCATTTTCAAAAATATTATCAAGCTAGACTTGAAAAACTGATCTCCTATAATATTTTGATGATGAAAAAGAACAGTATAATTTTTCATATAATCTCAATTCCGCTGCCAATCGTTATGCACCTGCAAATCTTCGACAACGAATTTTATCGACCAATAAGAATCCACAAGAATCAAAGCCTAGAAATTACATGATAAAAAGAAATCCTGTAGATCAGTTAGATGTCAGAACCCCAAACCGTTGGAACTTATAAACCTCTAAGGAATTAATGTAAAAGCGTTCAATTGCTTCAAAACCTCGGCTTCCGAAAAGAGGACACGCTTTTCAAATTTTCGATCCTCTCCCTAGTTTTTACCCCGTTTCCTCGAAACGAAAAGGAAGCAGTGAGTGGAAAAGGGAGCACCTTTTTTTCCCGGTCCGGTGCGGCAGGGGTTCAGAGAAGCAGGCCTCGCCGCTCTTGTGCTCCTTGTTCTTCAGTTGCTTCCAGGAGGAGAGGGGTGAGACGCAGGGAGGGGGAGGGGGAGGAGGAGGATTGGGAGTGGGATTGTAGCCTTATCCTCGCGAGGTGGGAGTGAGGCTGTGAGGCCTTGAATGAATTGGAAATGAGACACCAAGCCATTTCCTGCCTCTGTTTACATTCGTAACCTTCGGATTCGGAATGGCATCGACTCCAACCCGGCCCATTTTGATTGATTTGGACCGACCCAAAATAGCCCCATCT
>JBAMHZ010421234.1:0-11613 GCA_037177395.1 Alpinia galanga
AGTGAATGAGTTGCTCTCTAGCTTCCGGAACTACTACTGTCCTATGGCATCGTAAGAATAAGACTAGTAGGGGCTTAGACAGAGCTTTTATACTAAACCGTAGTTTCGAAAGCCTTTCTATATATTCTACCATTATCGAATCCATTTCTTCTGTAGAGTCGGATCCCCTGCTGTGTTAAGAGAACTGCTCTTCTTGCTAGAGGAGAGGTAGGGAAGGTGAATCCCGTTTCAATTAGTCTGCTAAGGTCTAGTTAGTTTTTTCTAGTATGGCCTATCTGAGTGAACTACTCCTTTCTGTCTGCCACTATCCGAGGGAAGCGAGCTGTTGCCTATCGACTTGTTTTCGTGCCGTAGCCGTAAGTGAGATTCTGGTTAAGTATTTCTATTCGTTATCTGTATGAGCCAGGTGCATTGCTTTACTAAAAGCCTGTGATATTGACGTAACGGCCGCATCTCATCGTACGGAGAGGCCCCTGCAGATTGAGGGCAGGGCAGGACATCGATCATTTGTTAATGGTCAAACAAAGCGAGGTCTGGGGCTCATTCAAAGTAAAATCAAGGGGAGGGGCTCCTTCGTTGCCTTAAGTAAAGCAGGGCACTACCAACCAAAGGCGGGCTAGCACTAGCACGTGTCAGGTGATGACGACGCCGTAGTACTTCGATCTGGAGTGGCCGATTCCCGATAATAACGCATTCGATTGATTGCCTCTGATCGGAGTCCTTGAGTTACCCGTTTAGCTTCTAAACCCGAAACCTACCAACGATTCCACCTTTCCTCAAAGGCCTTTTGGCTAGCTTTTACGATTTGCTACTTTCTAGCTCTTAGACAAGCTAAGCCTCTACCGAGAAGCTCTCTCTCGCTTCAGGTTTGAAACTGAAAATCCCTCGCATTCCTTCCATCTCACTTGGGACATAGGCCCACCTGGTAGTAAAGCCGCCTATGAGTAGACAGAGCAGGAGAACAGAAGTTGAAGCTGGCTTGGTTCCCGCCCTATTCAGTGAAAGGTTTCATACTATAATATTCTATCAGCTTGAATTGAAACAAAACACGTGAACACTGCTCGCTTTCTTACGTGAATCTTTCATTCCTTTTTTGTTTTGAACTCGCACTACAATACAGAATGAACAGGCTCGTAAGCAACTTCAAAGATACAATCAATCGAAAACCTTGCCTTGTCCCCACCGATGGGACAGATTCACCGGAGTGACTGACCGAAGGCATTGGTACAGGACTTACTTGCTCTCGCCGCCTGTCCACACATATAATATAATATAGATATAGGTCTCGTTCCTTGGTGGAGGTTTGTGATGAATTTCTTGCATTAGCAATAGAATGAGAGTGCCCTGCCTTTCCATATCCAAATGTTGCAACCTTTGGGAATTTATCTCCTTGCCATCTATCTAGAAAAGCCCGGGAGCACTTCTTTTGATCTAACTAAGGTCCAAAACAAGGGTGGTTGAGACTGTGTCGTCTGGTTGAGTTGAGCAAGAGTACGAAGCTCAAGCTAGTGGTAGTACTTGATCTCGCCCATGACCCTCTTATTAGCTGACTATTGAGCCAACTCTCTGTACTGTAGTGAGATATTGAAACTCATAATTTGATACCGGTATCATACACATGATTATCGACCAAAATCTAATAGAGATAGATGTCGAAATTGATCGGTTCGATCTCGGTTAGTTTGATTTCTCGCATTCATCATCCAAGCTTGAGTGCGCTGTCTGTCTTCATGCTCCAGAGGGATGTCAGATAACATAGTCGTTTTCGCCCCACTGTGTCCTCTCCCTTCCTTCTTCACAGGCTGGACCAGTCTCAGGAAATGAAGTAAACTTTCTACTGATGGAGCGGCAGGACTTTGCTTTCTCTAGAGCTCTTTGAGACCACTTCGTAACCAGTAGTTGTTTGTTCACATTATATGTCTCAGGCGCTTCGGTGCGAGACAGCCCGGGTGGGCTGGTAATAGATCATCTCTTGTTAGTTAGTTAGCAAGGTGGAAGGGAGCAAACGCAGAAAGTTTTAGGTAAGGACAGAGAGGAGACTGTCAAACAGAAAAAAGAGAAAGATTTTGACCGTGTCTGTTGTTTTTTATTTAAAATAGACTAGAAAGTTTACTATTGAGCGACGTCGGTTCATTCAATCCTTCCGCTTTCAAACCTCACTCCTTATAGTGCATTGCCCATTGTCGATGAATCACTTCGAAACCAACAAAACAATTAATCAGAGAGGGTATCGAACATACTAATAAGATAGTAGTAGAGGGCTCGCACTTAATATTAGTTGGCGAAAGTACTAAGGAGCCTGGAATGAAAGCGAGAAAGAAGCTCACTAAAGTCCAGGTTTGGCTATATGCTTAACACTTGTATTTTACAAGTCACAATCCTATACATAAGTACTAGAGAACACTGAGTTCGTGAATGAGAGTTGATCCAGAAAGCTTCGCCCTATAGTGCTTCACAGTAGAGGGCTGCGGTCCCGTGAAGCCGCAGAGCCTACGATCCTTAATTCCAGAATGGAAGGTTACTCAGGAAAAGAATAGGAGAAGAGCAAGAGCCACGCACACAAATTCTTATTGCTTATTGAATGCCTAGTAGCAGAGGGGAGCAATAAAAACAAAACTGCAGTCGACCCCTTATATGCTCCAACACTGAGATGCACCCAACAAAGAAAAATGCACCCAACAAAGTTGCCGAGCTTTAGGGGAAAAAATGCCCCCAACAACAAAGTAGGGAAATGAAAATGCACCCACAATACAACGTACATTCTTAATAAAATGCATCCCAATACTAAGTACACTCTTAAGAGAAAGGTCAAGTCTTACCCTGTAACCATGCGGAGCAAGACCGGGAGTAGGCACCGACGGAGACTCTCGTGTCGGAAAGAGGAGCTGGATGGAGAGATGGGAAGCTCTCATATATGTGTATTGGATTATGGCACCCGAGAAGGATGCAGGACAGATAGGAGCTCGACTAGACCGAGAGGGGCTAAAAGGGGCTGCAAGTGAGATAAAGAAGGACAAGCGAGACAGCTCAGAGGGCTCAACAAATAGTACGCGAAGTCGAGAGAGCAAGCGCTCAACAGTCCAAGTGCAGGCAACTCATCGGGGACAGAGCCTAACTAATAAGAGGAGTGAGAAAGAGCGACATTCGATCAGGAGTGACGACTTTAGAAGAAGAGTGTGATATCTAAGAGAGATGCGGGTTACTTGGAGGTGCCCACTCCGAAGAGTGGTTAAACTACATCTGCTCTATCTTAAACTGAGCTATCGGCGGGCATAGTTGTAACGTACACGCTAGTTCACTGGCAGTGGAGGGCGATTGCTTCAATGGCTAAAGTGAGTGATACGATTGATTCAATGGTTAAAGTGAGTGAGCTACTAGCTACTAATACTAGTTTATGCGACTGTAGGATCATCATGGCTTCGTGTTATGCGACTGTAGGATCATGGCTTCGTGTGGGATCTACTCGGACTAGGAAAGGGGTGGATGTGCAACTTCGGGAGAGCAAGGCATGAGTGCGGGAACATTAGTTCAAGTACGACCTGGATGACAGAAAGGAGCAAGACCCAGGTTCTTCTTTACGTAAGATAATAATACGTGTCTAGTCGTGCCGGTCTACTCAGCATGTGGGACTAGCAGTTCTTCTGAATGGGATAAGGTCTTTTCTGATTAGGAGTCAGATTTTGCCCTTCTTTCTCTACCGGGATCTACTCGGACTAGTCAAGGAGGCTGCTGAATGGGTATGCTAACAGGGATGGTCAAGAAAGAGACCGAAGGTTATTGAAGTTGAACCATTGTATCAAATGTATTAATGAATTGGTGTATAGCACATCATCTATTTGATTGCACGAAATCCCCGGAGAGCCAAGAGCCCGTATGGGCCAGGCTCGGAGGCACAACCCGGAGGGCAAAGCCCGGAGGCACAAGCAGGGGTGGGACGGTTGGATCCGACACCCCGTATGTAGGGAGTGCCTGGCCTAGCCAACTAGGCCAGCTCCCGGCGGGCGGTGTCTCTGTAGGGAGGGCCTGGGCCTGGTCACGTAGCCGATCGATTCAGTACTCTGAGGTCTTTCGGGCTCACTTTAAGACCGACCTCATGCATCCAACTAGACCGTGGAGAGGGGAATCAGCGCACAACAGGTAGTGAGGTAGCTAGGTCTCCTCTTGGATTCTCTCTTAATAATGCATATAGCATTTGGTTCGAAGTCCCGTTCTGCTAGTTCTTTCTGGTTCAGAGCACTCAGCAGGCTATGGAGCATTGAAGCCAGAGTCTCAGTTGTACTCTTCGCGGAGCACCTCCTGCACCCGGTCAAAATAGGGATTCATGACTAAGGAAAGCTATAAAGAGTCTCCCCTTCCCTAATTAGCTGTCTTGCCAATAGCACATGAAGGAACACTGACGAGCAGTGGTACATATCTACCATAACAGATTGAGGATCGCCCTTGGGTTTGAATGTTCAAGCTAGTTCTTCAACCCAGAGTGGGGCTATGAAAGTTTCTCGCCAGCCCATTGAATAGCTACAGTTCGATCGGGTCCATTATTCTCCTTAGTTGAGCTAGAGTGGACTCTTTTATTAAGAAGAGGCTAGGCGTCCGGACAATAAGAGTTTGAATGCTTGTCTCTATTACAAGAGAAGCAGTGGCAGCAAGCAGAGTTCTCCATACCAGGATGCCACCTACACAGAATAGCTAATCTCAGGTTTCGAGTACTTCTCTACAGGTAAATGAATCCGAGACGAGAGCAGTTGAACTTGATTTTATCCATCCACCTCTTTGTCAAGCTCATGACCAACGGTTGAATGCTTACATTACATAAAGGGTCTTGTCTTCCTACCTTCCATCTGAACTTCATCCTACAACACTTAGGAATGGAACCCGACTTCCCCGTGCAAGGCCCAAAGCCATTCTCTCCGCTTGCTTTCTCTCGCCTTGACCTCGTGAAAGCAACTGACAATTCTTCTGATAGGATTCATTTCGGAAGTTACGAAAAGAAAGAGAGAAATCCGTCCCTAACCGAAAGATCAGAGTCTTCCGCTTAGTAGAAGCGAGAGTTCACCCCATCATCCCAAGTCACCGACGAACTAGACTCCATAGGCAGAGTCAGAAAGCATAGACAAGAGGCTGCTAATGCTGGCAGTAGATAGATCGCACGAAGGTGCGAAGCGAAACGTACAACATCTCACACTTTATTGGCATCGCCGAGTGCCCCTTTTGATCCTCTCGTGCTTGAATTGAATCCATTCACGAAACAGAATGGTAGATCTAGATCCCCAGTCGGTACCAATTGCACCTCCTACCCGCCAATAAAGGAGTTGAACTACTTCCTCTATCCTAGCTCACTTCTTATTAGGGGTCAAGAAGAGAAAGAAGAGGTCAACGCATCATCCTTACAGCTCGACTGCTGCAATGTCCTCTTTCTAAGCTGCAATGTTGTCTTCTTTCTATTCCAATAGAGAGAGGTACTCGAAACTTGTCCCTCTTCGGGTAGCTAGCTGACCTAGATTAGGCAAAGAGAAGCTAAGAGCAATGAATAGCAGGCTCCAAGTCAGAGAGGAAATTAGAGAGAATTCCCCTTACCATTCGCTTGTAGGAAGATAATGCACCTGAGTCCAGACCGCAGAGAACGGCCAAAGAGACCTCTGAACTGCTACTTCGCAAGGAAGATGATTGACCATAAGGATATGATATGCCTCCACCCCCAATTGCATGAAGAGGAGTGACGTCGTTTCACTCGTTCCTTGACTAATCATACTTAACTTAACTTGTCCTCAAGGTACGAGTGATTTAGACGTGAGGAGAATCCAATCCCTTTGGCACCAGTAGCTGCTAGGGCTTCACTCTCATAGGACGGTCGTGGATGGCTCAGGGCTATGAACCGTGCCTCTTGCGTACACGAGAGCGAGGAGAAAGAAAACCTTGGAACTGGCTCAACCTTAAGGAGTGGACTCATTACTAACTAATATAAGCGGGTGCCCTCTCACTAGTTGTATTCGTTCGGCACCACAGGTTCGGATAGGAGAGGTGGTTATTCAATTCTGGATCGACCGGAGAGGAAAGTTCATGCGAAAGGAGCAAACAAAGCAAAAAGAAAAAGGCTTCGCACCGCAGCAACAGTCGTTCATGGCATGAAAAACGTAGACAGATCAGCCCGTGGGGTGAATGAGAATATGCCCCTCCCCGGAGAGTGTGCCCTATAGAGTCTGTAGCTGTGAATGTCTTTCCATCTCATCGGCGTACCTTTAGTAAGACCTACGGGAAATGACCATTAAGCTGCTCTTTCTCTTAGCTGCATTGCACCATCTCTTGATCTTTCTTTGATTTCTCTTTCCTCGTATGGGGTGCCAGGTGTTGCATACAAATTGGAATGAACCATGAACTTCACTCGAACTCTAATGCCATGAAAAGAAGGTGCGGAGCCTACTATGAGGGAGTTCGGAAAGGTATATTAACGTTAAACGATCAAACCGAGTCGGAGAATGAAGTGAGAGATAAACGCATCAATCGGACTTTCATTCAAAGGACAAGCTTCAGCAATAGCGAAGTTCATCGATGAAAGAACCCTATCCCACTAAGCAAATCAAGTACGTTCAGATTTAAATTATCAAAATAAAGACAAGTCGACTTGGGTTCAGTTGAATGAAAGTAGGAGTCGGAGAATAAAGTGAATCGCTTTCCACGTCGCTCGGAGTCGCGGATGCTTAAATAAGTCGGCTATTTAGAATAAACTCTAGCCAGAACTCGAATCTCGGACTATCACTCTAAGAAAAGTAGAAGTAAAGTTCATGACATGATGCGGGATCAAAGGAAGCAAGTGGGGATGCGGGCTCTATTCAGATAGATGCTGAGTCAGTCTAAGCCCCAAGATAAGCAAGATAAGCCCCGAAGAATCAATGCGAAGCGAAGAGAGACAAAATGAAGCAATGAAGGAAGGCGAGCGAAAGAAGAAGAGTAAATGAAGAAGTTTCGACTTGGAATGTAAGACCCGGCGACGGATTCACTCTACATTAAATCTCGGCTCGCTCCAACTTCGTTTCCAAATGAAATGAATCGCTCCATTGGAGGCTCACGTTCGCTCGTCGAAGGATCGTCAAATGCAAGTCTTCGATCGAGCATTTCAATTGGTAAGAGAAGGAAAGAAGTGGGATTGCTACCAAGGCATCCAACAAAAGAGAGAGATAGAAAGAAGAAGGAGCGAGAACCATGTGGCTAATGCAGTTCATGCAAGGAAGAGAGAGACAACGAAGAGATCCCAGAGTGAGTTGAACTTCTCTTTGGGCTTAAATAAAGTGAAAGCGAGGGCTGCGTCGTAGAACTGACTTGTGGAAGCGAAGGAAGGAAGGCGAGCGAAAGAAGAAGGTAGGCTCACTTCAATTAAAGTCTCACAAGTAGAGAACACTTTGAGTGGGGCAGATAGCTAAATTCCGAAAAGAAGCGAAGGAAATCTGATAATTCTCAGTATTCAAGGAAGCGGGATTCAAGAGTCAATGAAGAATCTTGCTAAATTCATAGGAAAGAAAGTTCTGAGCCTTCATCCGAGATTGGTAAATAAGAAGGATACTGTCTCCATTGGCAGAGAAGAGTGCAGATGCTCAGGCCTAGGATCGGGGGAAGAGGAATGAAGAAGTGAGACTTGGAGAAGTGAGGAGCAGAGGAAATGAACTGAACTAGAGGAGCGAGTGAAAGTAGAGAGATAAGTGGTCAGATTGCAAAATGAAGCAATTCAAATCCGCCCTTCAGAGGAGAGGAAATGAATGACTAAATGAACCAAAGAGCAGATAGTAGAGAGAAGCAAATGAATAAAGAAACAAAGGGAAAAGAGCAACGATTGCAAGTATCATCAAAGAAGCAGGAGCGAGTATTGACGCAGAAGTGCAGTTTCATGATTCATTAATAAATCTGTTCATCCAATAAATCCGAGAGCGATAGAATAATGAAAAAAACTCATCTCGTGGAAAGAGGCAGAGAATGGTAGACGTAGGAGCGAGTGAAACGATTACCTAAGCCAAGTCATTCAAGCCAATCGTGATTGAAGAGTGGCTCAGAAAAACCAGAAGCCAGTGGGCTCAGCTACGAAAGAAAGCGACTACTGGCTGGCATCTCCTCGCTACGTGGGTTCAGAGGAATGATCTAAGAAATCCGAATAATGAATCCAATAAATCCGAGAGCGATAGAATAATGAAAAACCTCATCTCGTGGAAAGAGGCAGAGCGAGCAAGACAAGAATGACCGATAATTTATATATGATTCTTTGCTCGTCCGAGAATGCAGTGAAACAAGTGAAATGAGTCGGAGAATTCTATAAATGAAAGTAGCTGCTCATGGGTTCGATTCAGATGATGGAGCTGAGCCTCTCCCGGCCCCGATTGCCTACTATATAAAGGTGTTTTTGAAAAGAACAAATGAAGTGCTATTTGACAATTCGCTTTATTCGCAGTACTGAATTACATGGCTTAACGGTACTGAATGTAATTAAATAACAATAGCAAAGGAGAAAGCTTGAATGGAATTGGAATGAATCTGCGGGCCACAAAGAATGAATTGAATTAAGTCGAGTTCATTGAATCTCTTATATGAAGTCAAGTGAATCAAATCATGAACTCTCGGGCGCTGAATTTACTTCGTTGGAGCGAGCTTCTGAATAGAGGACGAAGAACGTTGGGTTCAGAGGAATGAAAGTCGGCAAGTTCATGGCTTGGCTTAAATGACGTTGCATATGCTTCCAAATAGATAAGATAGATCGTCGCAGATGCTTAAATTACTTAGCAGCAGAGCTCGTTCCTAGTTCAGTGTCTTGTCCGAGCGTAGGCGAGCTTGTGAAGTTGACGGATGTGACCCAATTGGTTCGAACTCTATCAGCACCATTTGAGGAGATAGGGAGATAGCGAAGAAACGAAGCAAACCTTAAGTCTTCCCTTCAGAGGAGAGGAAAGCAGACGTAAAGGAAGCTCAGAATAGCTAGTAGTCCGTGGATCAGATAGCTAAATTCAGCAACTCAGCTCGGAATTCGATTGCTAAATTCTTCCAATTATTAAAATCAAGACCGAAGTATGATTCTGAAAAGAAGCCCAAGAAATGATCACTTCAATTCAAGAGTAGGCCTTGGCAAAGAAAGATCCTAGTCGAGTAGCAAGTGGAGAATCATATAGTATCAATCAGAATCAGTTCGAAATGAAGCAATTAAAGTATAGAGAAGTAGGAATGAAAGTGAGAGTGGAACGAGGAAGCGGGACTAGTCGGACTACTCGAATGTATGGTAGGGCACGGCAAATGGTGGGATGGATGGAAAGAAGCGGTAAGAGCGGTCAGATAGATGCAGATGGAAAGAAGCGGGCTAGCTTGCTCAGACGACGAAAGCAGACGTAAAGGAAAGATCCGAACCAACTTATTTACTTAGCAGAGCTCGTTCCTTGTGGGATAAGTAAGAAGAGTGCAACGACAGAGTACTTATACAGAAGGACACTTGGATCGAAGTTTATTTGATTAAGCCTATCTCACGTCCTCGAATGCAGTTCATCAATCGGACTTGAATGAATAAAGACAAATTGATGCTGTGGTTCATGGGAATTGATCAACTTCGGAGTTCTTAGTCTTACTGATCGTTCGACTTGGGTGAAGAGTCAATGAATAAAATCAGCGAAGAATCTTGCTAAATGAAGCAATGAACGAAGAGGAATGAAAGTAGAAAGTTGATAAGATTGCAACCAAATTCATAGGAAATCACTTAAATCAGATAGCTAAATTCAGCTATGAAGGAAGTCGGAGTTCAAGCGAGTGCTGCGTCGTAGAACTAGCTCCTGGGAAAGAAGCCCAAGAAATGAAGCAAAGCCATGAAAAAGTCAATGAAGAAAGGAAGCGAAGGAATAGGAAAGAAAGAAGCCGAAGAAATGAAGCAAAGAAATTCACTTCAAACTTCGAAAATTCTAGAATCGGAGATTGAAAAATGAAGCAATGAAGCGAAGAAATGAACCAAAGAAATAGGAAAGAAGTGAAGAAGAGGCGCTTGCGGTGAAGAGCAGAGGAAAGGAACCAGAGGAACGAAATGATAATGAGGGCGAAGACCGATAGGGCCCTTATGTACGATTTAAGTAATTTTGGCTCGAGCGTAAGCGAGAGGAACGAGGCGAATTAAGAGTCAGTTCTCGCTTGACTTTCATTTTGCATTTAGGGGTAGATCTTTTATTTCTACGTTTTTAATAGAGATGAAACCAGTTGACTCACTTGTCTCCTCATCCGACTACGCGAGAGGAAAATGATTGAAAGAGGGAGACTTCAAAAGTCGATTCAATCGATAGTGAAAAGAGTGATTTTAATTTGAATTAATCAAATGGTGTCGTAATTTGAATCTGGTTTTGTCGAAATAGGTAAACCAGACAGACCTTTTTATTGACGACTGACCGGATCTCTCATTCCATAAGGAGTGATAAATATATAAGTGGTAGAGAATGCAAGGATTTGAGGAGAGAGATTAGAGTGAAAGTCAAAGAAAGCTAAATGCGTGACACATCAAAGAAAGCTAAATGCGTGACACATGCGAGTATGAAACAAAAGTAGCAACTGTTCTCCCGGGCAGGCAACACCTTATGAGATGAGGAGAGAGGATAGCCTGGAGAGTGCACATCCAATTTCAGCCGTATCTTTCTATTTATCCCATATTATCCCCAAATTTGGACAACTAATTTGATAGGTAAAGTGATAAAAGTAGATCAATTGAGATAAATATGATAAATTTGCAAAACAAAAGTAGAATAAAAAAGAAAGTGGAAACCAAAGAACAGTGCTTTCGTACCTAGAAGAGTTTGGGTCTAGGATCTCTGGTCTTGAAGATCGTCTTCTTAGCTTAGAGGAATCGAAAGCGCCACTCATAGAAGCCCGACAGTTAGCATCCTCCCCCTTTCTCCTGAAAAGTTGAAGCAGAAGTGGATTCCACAATAGTTTCCTCCTTGTTGTTGGATTCCCCATTGGTGGATTGGATTAAAAAAAGAAAGTCCGCTCTCGTCGCTGTCACTAATCTCTTTTTTAGTTAATAGGACCTCCTTTCTCGGCCAGTTAGTACTTTTTAACTATTGATGAGAATGACAAATCCGGTCCCTTAGGTTAAAATACACTAATGGAGTTTCAAGATCTGAATGATGTAAAAAAGCTCAGTTTGGCTTTGTGAAGTTTCCTTTGATGCGGCATACTATATAAGGAAAGGCTCGGCACTCACCTGATAGGGATCTCTTTCACTTGAACTATGCTTCAAACATCAAGTAAGATAACATCAACCAATAGGTGAATGTAGTTCTGAGGGCTTAGCGATCAGAGAAGCGTAGCAGCATCGGCAAATCCGCTCCCTTACCAGCCACGGATGAGTATCCCGGGGTAGAAGAGTCAAGGTTTGACTTGTTGAGTTTAACTTTTCATATTTAAGTAAGAAATTCAATCTTAGACTTATTATAAGTAAGAGCGTTCCTCGATGAGGGAAATTTACTTATATTCAGAGAGATTATCCTGTATAGCCTCCACATCTTCTCAAGCTGAGTGAAGATCTTTCCCTGGCCAGGTATCCAGATCGAGAAGAACTAGCCGATTCGAACTCAATAAGCAGTTAACAGTAGATCCTCCAGCCCACGGGGC
>JBAMHZ010421242.1:0-11613 GCA_037177395.1 Alpinia galanga
TTTCAAGTTACATCAGAAGAATAAGAATATGAAATAATCCTTAGCTTAAAGAGAAAACAAAGAACAATTTTTTTTCTCCATGTGGTTGGGAATCTTCTTTGTCTCTAATTTAGTCTCACATCCTATTATTCTATTTGTTTGTTTGTTGATCATGTAAATTATAATGAACTACTAAAAATTCATTAGTAAATTATACAACAAAACTTCATATATACTATGCACATATTCATATAGAAAAATAAGTTTAAATTTTTATTAAATCAAATCAATTTTTTTTATCAACCAAATCGATTGATTTTTATGCGATAAAAATTGTTTAATTTAGTTACCACTAGAATTAATAAAAAAAAAATTATAAAAAAAATATTCAGAGGTTTTAATTTAATAAAAAAAATCTTAATATTTTAAATTTAATCAGTTTAATTAATTTTTAAAATTTATAACCAAATAATAAAATAGTTGATATCTGAATTAATTTAATTTCATCGACTATTCTAATTTAATCTAAATTTTGCTCATCTATATATAAAAATACTTTTCTACATGCAGATTAAAATTGTATATAGGCTTCACATGTATTTTTAAAATTTCCAAATTACGATGCATAATAAAAAAAATAAAATCACCACATTAATGACCCTTTAGCTGTCCCTATTAAAGAAAAAAATACATTAAAAATTTAGGTGGCAAATGGATAGACAACCATTTGATAATATCTTAGATATGGACAAAAAAGAAAGCGACATAATATATGCATTTTAGGGAATTCTAAATTAGGATACCTATTTAGGAGTGGGGGGTGGGGTTGGAAATAGTAAAACTTAGCCAAACGATTTTCAAATTACTGTAGTTTTAATTATATATGATTTATTTATTGGAGGGAGCCAAGTCAACTTCAGAAAGCGTGTTTGCCGTTTCCCCGAGTCAAACATCAGGACGTAGCCGGCTCCCAACTGATGAAATGACCGTCGTACCCTTCAGTGGCACGTCCTCTTCACTTTGCGTCCGCACCCTCGCACAATTGGAATTTATTATCCTACACCTTCTGAGTGTGAAAGTGGAACCTCATAATTTGAGCGGGGGGGAGTGACTATTTTTATTGTGCAGCGTACATTGTCATTTATTTATTTATATTCACAATGCGCTCACGAACTATCCTTACAAATTAAGAAATAACACTTGTATCCCTCTCAATTTCATTTTTTTTCTGAGATAGGACATTTAAATTTAAATAAATATAATTATCAATATTTCAACTTTTCAATCCATCCAGAACATTCAATATATAAATTTCTCTAATTTATTTAATTCATTTGTATTATCTATCCACTTGACATGCTTGATCCATTTTTTTTACTTTATTAGTTTGATTATTTCAATTAGCTTGACTTATGATTTGTCATCTATTTAGCACATCAAATTTGTTAAATCTCTCCAACATGAAATTCATTAAGTTCATCTGATCAATTATATATATAGTATATAATAATAAATAGAATTTTTTTTCATTCGATTATATTTCAATTGTTCTCATATATTAAATTTTCATCTTCAAAATTTTAATATTGAAAAAAAACCATTCCAAAAACTTTAAATTATAATTAAGTTTTTAATTTGCATAGGATGAATTTAATAGAAGTTTATTGTAAAAAAAAATTGATCTTGTATTACTAGGTAGAGATAATCAAGGATACTTTTGAAACTAAAAAAAAGTTTCAAGACATTTGATGAAATTTTCGGGGTATGTTGCAAAAATTAACAATAAATAAACTCCAGGTAGCTAATTCAAATTATTTTGCTTTGTAAATATAATTTGTATGGGGTTCATAATGCAAAGTTAGGAGGGGCATAGGAGGGAACAAGAGAGCTCTTCTTTTTAATCTTTATTTGGGCGTCGTTTCTTCCACTTCCTCACATGGCATTCGCCATCGAGCAGGCGGATTTGATTGCTTGACTGGTTCCTGCTTCCGCTTTCCATCGTCTCGATCTTTGCGTTCTTCCTTGTTCTTTATATCCATCCCGTCTTCTTCTTCGAGTTACCTTTTCCGTTGAATATTGCGAGATCTTTTTGGCTGTTCTCGTCCAGTTTCACTATCATTCATCATCAAAGATTCAAGTTTTCCAGCATTTTTTTACCTCTATCGATCATTTGTTCCTGTTATCGGTTTACCAGTTCAGATTTTTACCTGTGTTTCTGGATTTGGAAGCTTTTTCTCCCTCTGTGGTTGCGGCTCCATGCTAGGATTGTGGTGTTGTAGCGGTGAGGTTTGAGCTGTTAGTAGATCTTGGATGCTCATTGAGTGTCTCCCAAATTGGATGCTGAAGAGCGAGATAGGGGGGATTTGAGCGGCGGATCTCATGGGCAACACATGCGTCGGGCCGAGCCTGACGAAAAATGGCTTCTTCCAATCAGTTTCAGCTACCATTTGGCGCCCCCGATCCGAGAACGAGGCCCTCCCGCCTGCCGTCGGCATCGATTCCGCGAAATCCTCTCCAGTAGTTGCCACTGATGCTCCCGAGCCCATCAAGATCGACGGAGCCGTTTCGAAGCCCTCAAAAGTCCCCGAAGTCGTCGGGAACGCGGCGCCGGCGGATTCTTCGAAGAAGCCGACCCAGTTCAAGAGGATTGAGAGCTCCGCCGGCCTTCAGGCTGGATCAGTGTTGAAGCGCAAGACCGAGAACTTGAAGGAGATTTATAGCTTAGGAAGGAAGCTTGGTCAGGGACAATTTGGTACCACATTTTTGTGTGTGGAGAAGGCAACTGGAATGGAGTACGCTTGCAAATCGATCTTGAAGCGGAAGCTGGTCACCAAGGATGATGTCGAGGATGTGCGAAGAGAGATCCAAATAATGCACCACTTGTCCGGCCACCCCAGTGTCATCTCCATCAAAGGGGCTTACGAAGACGCAGTGGCAGTCCATTTGGTCATGGAGCTGTGTGCAGGTGGGGAGCTCTTCGATAGGATCATCCAGAAGGGTCACTACACAGAGAGGAAGGCTGCTGAGCTCACGAGGGTGATCGTTGGAGTAGTAGAAGCTTGCCATTCCATGGGCGTCATGCACCGGGATCTCAAGCCAGAAAATTTTCTTTTTGTAAATCAGATGGAGGATGCTCCACTTAAGACCATTGACTTTGGATTGTCAATATTCTTTCGACCTGGTAATATTTCTTTCCTTCTACAAATGAACTCCTGGGAGTACTCCTGTTTGTTGATTTTGCAAATAAGCATTTTTAGATAAATTCAGATTCATCCTTGATTGAGCATGTGTTAAAAGTTGAACTCAGATCGACATCGAACAAAATGGAGGAGAATGTCTGAACCTGTTTGTTGATATCCTGAGTTTCTAACTGGTTACGTTGGACCATTTAAAACAAAATTCTGTTAATTTTCATTTGCAAGGTGGATGGTCATAGTTCATCAGCAAGTTGGCATATTTCATAATCAGTTGAGTTGCTATATGAATCGCTTGTGCACTTGTGCTGATTGAGCATGATATTATTGCACAAAGCTCATCTGAGGGCTTGATAATTGTAACTTATAAATATATTTCCTAAAAGAAGTTTTTAGAAACATCATAGTGGTGAATAAGATTTCAGGTAATCTCAAGTTAGTATCAATCCTAAGTCTTAGAGAGAATAAAGGGCTATCCAAATCAGTTGTCCACTCACTCTTTTATACATTCTTGGTTTTTATTCCACTAATGGCTAAAAACATTCCACAAAAATTTTGAATTGTTTCTCTGATTGTTAGGAACACTTGTTGGCTTATCACACGATAACATGGTAAATCAGAAAATAAGTAGCATGAGAGTGATGTTTGCCCAGACAAATGTGTCATCATAAGAAGATGGTGCACAAACTACATTGGTCATGATATTTTTTACTTCAAAGTCAGATAGTGAGCATCAAGGATGGCTCAAGATGGAAGTTTAGTAGTCAAAGGTAAATATAGGTCCAATTCACATTAGTGCATCAAAGATAATCCTGCAAAAAAAAATTCTTGGATGGTCATTTTTATTTATGCGTCATAATAGTCAATTGGTACTTGGTCTATGTGAGTCAACTTGACATTAATATTTAAATTATCGAACAAGAAGTTCAAGACAAGATCACTTGATCAATCTCCATATACGATCTTGTTTATGCCTCTGATAAGTCTGTCATGTATGCCTGGAGAAAAATAACTCTGTATGATAGATTGAAAAGTCAGTTACAGATTCATAGTAGTTTTGTTAGCTTCTATAGGACAACATGCGGGAAGAATTTTACTTGATTTAGCTGATTTCTGACTGTAATATATTTATTTTCAGGAGAAATTTTCAATGATGTGGTTGGCAGCCCTTACTATGTTGCACCAGAAGTCCTGAAGAAGCTCTATGGTCCAGAAGCAGATGTTTGGAGTGCTGGAATAATCATTTACATTCTTCTTAGTGGTGTCCCGCCATTTTGGGCTGGTGAGAATTTGTCCTGACTAATTTTCAGTTCTATTGTTGAGTCACCTCAAAGCTATTTGTTGACACTGTTAATATTAGTGTATATATTCCTACTATTTCAAACCTATGATTCAATTCCCAGAATCCGAGCAAGGTATATTTGAGGAGGTTTTGCATGGTACACTTGACTTTGAGTCTGATCCATGGCCTAGCATCTCAGAAAGTGCAAAGGATCTTGTAAGGAGGATGCTTGTTAGAGACCCCAAGAAGCGGTTGTCTGCCCATGAAGTTCTATGTGAGTTTTGTACAGATGCTTTGATTTCAGATATTTTTTTCGTAGAAACTAATTCATTTCCTCCAGTGAGGAATAACTTGTATGACTTACTCATCTTGGTTTTGATTTTTTTTTTTTATGATTTATCTTAGAATAATTCAAGAAAATTGTGACATAGCTACAAATTACTATTTTGTTTCCCAGAAGTAGACATGATAAGTCAGTTTGCTTTTTCACTTCAGTTAAAAATGGCACTTACATTATACATTGCTTTGGTGCTTACAATTACTTTCCAGGTCATCCTTGGGTTCAGGTGGATGGTGTGGCTCCAGATAAACCTCTGGATTCTGCAGTCCTCACTCGCTTGAAACAATTTTCAGCAATGAATAAACTCAAGAAGATGGCCCTCAGGGTAAGTCTCTGCTGCTCCAAACATTGTAATTTTGAAGCTTGTAAATAAATGCATTATTAAATCATCAAGTCTTATGGATCCCAATTGTATAATAAAAAATGAACCCTTATCTTTTGAAGAATTAGGATTCACAAATAAGATGCGATTGTGATGGACTTTCATCACCCATGTGATAGGGCTTATTTGTGTGGGTTCTAACTTCGGACGGACAGACACACGGTCCTCCCATTAATTATCTTCAAGTAAATTTATAGAATCTTCTATTAAAGAGCCAAAGAAATAATCATCAATTATACAATAACAACAATAACCAAGCCTTTATCCTACTAAGAGGGGTCAATTACACCATTGGACTCGATCCCCTATATCATCATTTATACTTAGATGGGTTTTATTATGTTTTATCATTGCTAACTAAGTCTTCTTTGGTCTCCTTCTTCCTCGATTAATGTATAATCATCAATTATGCAACACATTTTATTATTATGACATTTGTTACATTGAAAGTAAAACTCGGAATTATAGAATAGTTTGAGAATTTAATAGAGATTAGTGGGGGAGCCTATCCAAGGCTTAGTGACGTGCTTGAAGACTCAAAGCATATTTCTGGTTTTGAGCTTGAATAGTGGTGCAAGACATGCTAACAAGCTTGCAACAATTTCGGTGGAGTTTGAATTTATCCGATGTGATGTGGTTTCTAATCAAGCAACTCGAAGGTACTCGGCAGGTTTTGATTTAGTCAAATGACTCAAAAGGACTGAGTACAATTGAATTTTAATCAGACTACTCAAGGGAATTCCATTTACGCATGGTTTCTAACCAAACAACTGAAAAGGACTTGGTAGAATTTAAATTTAGTTAAATGACTTAAAGGATCTGACTATTAAGCGACTTGAGAGGATTAGGTGGCATTTCAATGTAATGTGGTTTTGACCAAGTGGCTCAAAGAGACTTTGTAAAATTTGAATATAGTTAGACTACTCAAAGAGATCCGACTTTCAACTGAGTAACTCAAAGGACTCTTAGAATTTGAATTTGCCCCAAATGACTCGAGATCTCATATGATTGGATTTTGAATTGCCACGAAGTTGGCTTGAACTTGAAATTTTAGTGTTCTAGTGCCATAGGAACACTGAATTGGCAAAGCAATGTTTGCTTTGAGTTGATAAGTAGTCAATTTATCTTAGTTGAAGTAGTTGAAATATTAAATTTGTTAAACAATAACTTCATAATCTACATGTGTTATTCCGAGACTTATTTCTTACACGATACATTATTCAAGAAAATTACCTCCATGGAGATTAAGTGACCTAAAAAATGCAACACTTCATCTGTACAGCTTAATGAAAAATAAAATATAATGAGAAACATAGAACATGGATGCAGATATGGCCATCAGTTATTTTTTTTTTCAAAAGTATCATGCATCCACTAAATACATATTCGCTATTCATTCTTAGCACTGACTGATATGTTTCCTACAATTTCCTTTCTCTTTCTCTTTTTCTATCTAGGTTATTGCTTCAAATCTCTCTGAGGATGAAATTGCTGGACTCAAAGAGATGTTTAAGATGATAGACACAGATAACAGTGGACAGATAACTTTTGAAGAACTCAAGGTTGGATTAGAAAGAGTTGGTGCCAAGCTTACCGAATCTGAAATAGTTGCACTGATGCAAGCAGTAAGTTATATATTAATAATTATTGAGTTTATTGTGGTGGGTTTCTTGGGTTATCGTTCACATTTACTTTGCACTTATCTGTTAAGTCGACTAAAATCAGCAATTGTTACGTTACAATATACAACACCAATCTTGATAGAGATTTCTATGGAGAAGGCTAAAATATGTAGACAGGAAGGTCTCATGCCACTCCATCCACATCTATCCTATTTCCAAATAAGTCAGTGTAGATAATAACATAAAATTGGTTCATAGGTGGGAATTAAAATCAAGATGCTAGATTCTTGCCACCAATTTTCTTCTAGACGAGTTCGTCTTTTCAAAAATGTTCTTTATTTCTCTGTGATGATTCTTTCACTTTCACCATCATTGTAATGCATTAAGTTTGATATGCTTCTCCCATTTTACATTACTACATGGTTATATGCAAGTCTATATTAGCTAAAAAATATCTAGTTTCTTTAAATCATACACAAATTTTATACTAGATGTTGCAATTACATATATGGATTTTTTGTTGCAATTTCATACATTAATATTTAAATGTAGCTTTAATAGATAATAAATGAGCTAAAATAGAATGAGATAATATGATGTTCAAAAATGGCCTAGATTTTAGACATAGAAGAACTGAACCTTTTAGAGTGTAATTTGTAAGAAAATATTAATCAATTTAAATATTATTAGTAATATAAACTTGCATAAAGTTCAATGGAGAGTCTATATTCGTATAGCCAACCTAAAATTGTTTGAAGATGGCGATGATGACATTAATTTCTCTCTGTTGATATGAGAACTTCAGGCAGATGTCGATAACAGTGGCACTATAGATTATGATGAATTCATCGCCGCTACATTGCATCTAAACAAGATAGAGAAAGAGGATCATTTGTTTGCAGCCTTCCAATATTTCGATAAAGACAGCAGTGGCTATATAACTGCGGACGAGCTACAACAAGCCTGCGAAGAGTTTGGTATAGAAGATGTTCGGCTGGAGGAAATGATCAGAGAAGTAGATCAAGATAATGTATGTTACTCACTGTCATCTTTTTGTAGTTACAGACCTCGCAACGATATATTCATTATCATAATCTTGCAGGATGGGCGCATCGACTATAATGAATTCGTAGCAATGATGCAAAAGGGTAATGCTGGCCTTGGCAGAAAAGGATTACAAAATTCTTTCAGCATTGGCTTTAGGAGGCCCTAAAACTTGTTTCGAATGTGCTGTTGTTTTTGTTAAATTTATTGTAGTTTCTTCCAAGACTTGTCATTGTATTCGTTGGGAGAAATGGAAATAAAAACAAAATAGAGGTTTGGAGAAACGGCACTGTTCCTATTGCATTCATAGAATCCACACACAGCTTGCAATTACTTGTAAAGATCCATGGAGCTATTACAATTGCTATGAGTATCGATTAGTGACTTTTGAACAGCACCACTTTAGTACTAATCTCAAAATACCAGTACCAAAATGGTGTTGGTTAAAAAAATCAACACCTTGGTGTTAGTGTGGTGCTAGTCTTTTGGTGCTGATCTTAACCAGCATTAATGTAGTGCCGATCACTAAAGAATGCTACTTTGGTGTTGATTATTGGTATGTTAAATTATGATATTTTTTTTTAAAAAATAGTAAAGAATATCATATTTAAAATCTTAAGCACTGTAGAAATTAATTGGAGTTGGAATGGATCTAGTTAAAGTTCTTTAGGACCATTAATGAGATTTCAAATATTATTTTTTAGTATTCAAAGATGTACATTTATTACTAGAAAAAACACTAGATAAAGATAGCCAGTTTCAATTTTAAAAAATAGTATTTAAAGTCTTTTCAGATCCATTTAAGGGTTTCAATTAGAACTCATTGATGGACCTAAAGAGCTCCAATCGGATCCATTCTAAGTATTATAAGTTTCTGAAGTGTCATAGTCAGTATGTACCTAAAAATATCAGTTCGAAGTCATTAACAGCAGTAGTGATCAGAAGATTTTAATAGTTGACTTTAAAACAATTGACACATACACATAACTTATCATAAGGATGTCAGAACTAGATATGGACACCACTAATACATTCACTACATTACCCTCTTCCATTAAATGTCAACTTTTCAAAAATTTAAATCTCCTAAGCCCATCAATTGATTTTCGTGAAAAATCATTGTTAGTCTTAAAAGAACTTCGATCAGACTTATTCCAACTCATATGAATTTTTACAGTGCTCAGAATTTCAAATATGCTATTCTTTATTATTTTTTTAAAAATATTATAATTTAATACACTAATAATCAACATCAAAGTGGTACATAAAAAAAACTAACACTAAGGTGCTAGATTTTTTGACCAGTACCAAATGATGCTGGTCTTTTGAGATAGCAGTACTTTGGTATTGATTTTTATTCGTTGAAAAAAAAGTAATTTAAAAGGAAAGAGGAAGAAGGAAAACAATTTAATTTTGACAGAGAATAAAGAAGAAATAAGATATGCTTTTTGACATTTTAAAACTGTGGAATGCCTTTAAGTGCACCTTACTACATTACTATTTTATTAAAGTTGCTTAGAATTTTCAGAAGTGGGATTATTCTAAATTTACTATTCTAATTTAATTCCTTTAATATGTTGCTTAGTTTTATTTTTATAAAGACTATTTAACTTATGTGATATATTTTAATAATACAATTACTAAAAAATAATTTATTTAAAAATAAAATTCTCTCTATATATATAGTAAAAACTATTCTTGAATATATAAAATTAATCAAAAGTATAATTTACGTGAGATATATTATTATTATTATTATTATTATGTTGTATTATATTGAAATATAACAACGTTAATATTATAAAAAAATATTCATATTCAAAAAACAAAGGTTCATAATTTAATATGATATTCATTTTGATCTGAACTTTTAATATTTTAAAAGCACTACTTTGCAATTGAACAAAAAAATAATAAAAGAATAAAATTTTTAGAGTACGAAATATATAATTTGGATATAAAAAAAATTAATAAACTATATGACTTTGATTCTTTTTTATCTTATGTTTATAGAATAAATAAACAACTTTAATTAATTCATACTTTTATTTTTTTTCAATTTATAAATTTTAAATATTTTTTTAAAATAAAATATAAATAATAATTTTGAATCGTTGTAAACTATGAACCAAATCATAACGGATGGTTTCAAATTATAAACCATAATTGTCTTAGAAAGTTAAGGTTAAGGGTTAACATTGTTAGAACTGTCGATTTTAAATCATGGTCGAGTCTATATACAACTATTAATTAATGGATTCTTTTTTTTTTATCTCCAATCCCTTATTCTATTTGGGAAAATATCAATATGACCTTTGAAAGACTGCAAAGTTTGTATTCATTCCTCATCCGAGCTAGGTCGACCAAGAGGCATGTTTTGTTCATTGCATATGGTTTATAATAATATTTTAGGATCTAGGGTTAACTTATTTCAATATGCAAGAGTTTTTATACCATAAATTGGATAAAAATAAATATTATAGAAAAATTTATTATTTAAGATTTGGAATATAAAACATAAGAACACTCACTAATAAATCAATAAAAATAATAGATACTATGATTAAAAGAAGAATTAATATTTTATATTTATAAGAGATAAAATGGATAGGATAGGGGAGAAGATAAAGAAGATACAAAACTCAATTTTAAGTTGTGGTATATAGGAAAGAATAGAATATGAAATGAAATTACTATTATTATAGATGATTCGTTACAGGATAAAGTAGTAGGAGTAATTAAAAAATATAATATAATTATAACTCTTAAGATAGTGATGACAAAAGAAACTATTAATATAGCGCAGCTGTATTAAAGTCTGAAAGGGTAAGGGGTCGATTCCTGGGTTTCATCGCCAGGCTATCGATGACTCCGCATTTCTGTGCTGGTCGCCCTGAGTTCCTGATTTACCCCCCCTCCACACATAGGGGCAGCGGTGGGAGGCCGCTAATGTGGCGGTTCCATATTTTTTTTACAAAAGAAACTATTAATATAATTAGTATATATGCATCTCAAGTTGGATTAAATAAAGATATTAAAATTATATTTTGAGAAGACTTAGATGAGGTATTATAAAGAATTTTGCAAAACAAAATAATTTTAATATGAGAAGATCTAAATTGAAACGTAGAAGTAAAAAATAAGGAATATAATATGATGCATGGGGGTTATGAGTCTGGAATAAGCAATGAAGAAGAAAAAACTATATTGAATTTTACGATAATATATAAACTTATACTAGCTAATATGTTTTTCAAAAAAAGAGAAGAATACTTGATCATATTTAAAAGTGAGAATAATAAGTCGTAAATTGATTTTCTTATAGTGAGAAATAAGACTAGAAAGATATGTAAATATTGTAAGGTTATTCATAGAGAAAATTTAACTACCCAACATAGGTTGATAATGTTGGATATGCGCCTTAAGCATAATATTAATAAAATAAAAATATGTATAACTCCTACAATTAAATGGTAAAAGTTGAAAGATAAGAAACAAGACACATTCAAAGAGAGGATAAAAGTACAATTATTAAAACAAATACACGATGACTCAAATAGGACAGGAGATAATATAATGTTAAAGTTAAAAATGATAATTAAAGGTGTACTTGGTAAATCAAAAGGATGTGTGTTAGTGCAGGAAGTACTACTCCTATGTTTTAATATATGAACATGAGTTTAAAGTTAGGTTTACTTGTATTCTGATATACATGATAAGTGTGTAGGAAAGTCCTAATAGGTCACTAGGCAAAATATTGAAAGTTCTAG
>JBAMHZ010421253.1:0-11612 GCA_037177395.1 Alpinia galanga
AACAAAGGAAACGAAGGGGGACTGGGCGGTAGATGGCGACGTCGGCGGTGGTTATGGCGCTGACGGCGGAGGAAAAGAAGAGTGAGGAGGAGGAGGACGACGAGAAGCATAGTGGGGAGGAGTAAATGAACAGAGGTCAAATTGCCTGCGGCCATTTCGGAGGAAGGAGAAGAGAAATCAAGGCCAAATTACTAAAAGTCGCAGTGAACAAGTTTAATCGCAGCGAAGCAAGTGAGGGATGGGAGCTGCATTAATAGTTTTTTTTTGTAATTTTGTTTTATATAAATATATGTTTGCCTAAAATTTTTATAGGTTTCTGAGAGACACGCGATTGACCAACCAAATTGTCGTTAGATTTTTTTATCTTTGACTCTGGCAAGTTAGATACTTTGAATCTTAGTCTAATTAAAATATCAATTAAAGCGATTCAGTGCAAACTAAGCGGACGAAAACAATGTTTACTTCGATTCGATCGATTGCATGGAAAAATCTTACTATACTATAATCTCTTCCATTGATGATCCAAACTTTTTTTTGTTTATGTTGAAAAGAACTATACTAATGAATTTACAAAAGCAAGAGGTTAGATAGTTAAAAGTTTCATATAGAATTTTTCCAGTGGGAAATAGATCAATTTTAAAATAAAAAAAATGATAAAAGCTCAATGGCTAGACATAAATCATTTTAGTAAAATAATAATAATCAATTTTAGTTCAAACATATTTGGACCGAGTTAAATTAATTCAAGTGCTCCTCGGTAGAATCAGCGTTGCTATTCCTGCCTGCTTCGTTACTTGTATATTCAGTCCTCCAGCAGCTAAATATTTACTGATACGGAAGTAGAAGCCTAGCAATTTACACTGCCTAGATATTTATTTGTTTATTTTTAATCAAAGTTTTATCCTACAATTTATAAGATAATATCGCAGTCTACATCGCAAGCATACATATGCATTGACACGGATTTCGCTGTTAATTATGTTAAAGTCACAAGCACCACCAGTATATATATATATATATATATATATGTATATTCTTTCCAAGTCAATTATGCCTTCCCCCTAGAATATGCAACCCTCTTGAGGACTATCTCCAAACGCGACAAGCGAATAGTTTTTTTTATTGGTCGCAGGTTACTTCACAAACTTAACTGCTCTTATGGTCAGCTTGAATTGGTCACCCTAGTACATAAACAACTGCGACTAATGCTTTCTACCTCTCAGACGCTAAGACTTTTCTTCACATCCTGAAGTCCATAACACAAATGATGCTGTTCGCGAAACACGCTGCAATCTTCTCGCCTTCCCTGTTCCAACACACTTCGAATATGCCACCTCGTCCCCTATACGTCTTCAGAATCCTCCCTTCTTTTACAGACCATATGTGTAGAGATTGATCTAGGGATCCACTTGCTAAGTATTCACCATTGGGACTAAAAGCAACGGAATATACAGGTCCCCTGGTATTTGGACAGCATAATTACCGTATTATATTATCCTTGTAAAATTAACTGATAGTATTAGAGACGCATGCTAAATAAAAATCAAATAGCTGGAGACTCACTTGTGGCCATTCATGCTGCAAAGTAGGCGACCGTATTCAGCATCCCACAATTTAATTGTCGAATCGAAAGATGCACTGCAATAGCGCGGCAATAGTCGTTAAAAACTGCCAATAATATATAGGCAAGTTCAAATGGCCAATACAATTTATCTTTTTCATTTCACCCCCAGAAGTTTTTCAAAATGCCCCAGAGAACCGTTGTCATTTATTCTATCAAAGAATTTAATTTTCCACGGCTGGAGTTTCTAAATTCTCGCCATTTTACTCCCTAATCATTAACACCGTTAAGTCATCTAACAAAATAATGAGGAGCCCTATCAAGTCACTTTTCCATAAAAGAGAGATGTCAAGTTAGGGACTGAATTGACAAGAATTCAAAAACAGTAACAGTTTAAACGTTTTTAAACTCTGGGGGGCATTTTAAAAAGGGAGATAATCTCTAGGGTGAAATGAAAATTTCCATTATTCTTAAATGAAGAGAGAGAGAGAGAGAGTGCAAAAATTAAAAATAAAATAAAAACTACCTTGCAAGAATCAATTGTTGATTCGAAGTACTTGTACCTACGCCAGTCGGTCTCCATCTGATTGTATATATTTCCTGAAAATAAAATTGCGTAACAAAATATTCATGAAGTAATAGAGCGACTGGACTAATTTAGACAAATGAAAGGTCAGAACCTTGCTATGGTCCTTGAAATCGTGCAAACATTTATCTTGCTTCAGACTCCATATCTGCATATATATAATTTTTACAGAAGTTATGCAAACATATGCTTCGGGTTGTAAATGGAATTAATCTTGCAACAATGTTTCACAGGACATAAAAATTCGAAACATGTTGAAATGCATTAAAATCCATAATGAATCAGGTAGATTTTTAGGGCCAAGTATGAACATAAAGAGCAAACATTTTGTACATCTAAAACTAGAAAATTAAGAATTTACCATTAATTAAAGAAGGGAAAATCAAACATTTATCTTGGAGACTATTTTGAACAATACACAAGATTTGAAATAATAGCAGATAGCTTCTCAAGAAAGCCGAATAGAGACTTTTAGGACACATTACATCGACATTTATTCAAATTTGTAAAGGAAATTTGCAAAACATGTTATAATCTAGAAAAGATGTGATTCGGGCCGACTCACTGGTATCAAAAGATAACAGCGTACTGTCAGATTCATGGTACAAAGAATCCACTCTAAGATGATTATTACCTTTGCAGTCCCATCATCTGAACATGAAGCCAATAGTGAACCAGTTGGATCCCATTTGATAGCATTAACTTCAGCCTAAAATGGAAGAACAATATAGATTCCAAGAATAAAGGTATATCCCAAAAATCTAGAAAAGCACACTGAGAAGCATGTTAAGATGCATTTGATACAAGATTAGAATGGACAGCTAAAGGCATTACCTTGTGACCAGAGAAAGCCTTGAATGGGTAAGTCTCACCAATTTTGCAAACATAGATCATTGTATCCGTAGAGCATGTAGCAAAAGTGTTATTATTTCTCCAATCAACATCAAGAGTTGGTGCTGGAAAACAATATTGATATTTATTACATTGATCTTTTGTTTAGCTGAATTAAAAACATAAAACTTCACATCTATAGAAACCTGGTTGACATCAAGAAAACAAGTACCTGAATGATATTCGAATTGTTGTTTACATTCCCAAGTCTTTGTATCCCAGACAATAGCAGTTTTATCAACACTACCACTGAGAAGGAAATCACCTTTCTTGTTCCATTTTAGTGAGAAAATAGGCCCTTTATGTTTCACTAATGTATTTCTTAGTTCTCCTGTTAACCATCCAAAGATGTAAAGATATAGCTCATCCAAATGACAGAATATATTTTGGCATACAACTAGGAACTATCCACAGAAACATTCACTAAAAAGAGGGCAAAGAATGACTTTTATGAATGAGAATGAGTTAAAGTTTTGCAGCCAAATAAAAATATAAAGGGCAGCCCGGTGCACGAAGCTCCCACCATGCGTGGTCCTAGGGAAGGATCCATTGTATACAGTCTTACCTTGCTTTTTTTTTTTTTGCAAGAGGCTATTTTCAAGATTTGAACTCGTGACCTCTAGGTCATAAAGCAACAACTTTACTATTGCACCAAAGCTCCTCTTCAACCCAATAAAAATATATAGAAAAAAAAATTCTTGAGGAAAAAAATATTTTAACCCCTTCAACTAGAGAAAAATTATGTGTTTACATTACATAGTAGGAAAAGAAAGTGTAAGGTTTCAACAAATGTATATCCCAAAAATGGTGGTACTTGAAATCCACAATTCTACAATGCCATAGGGTTAATGTCATTTGTTGTGCATCATAATCAGGCTAATGGTTCCATGTCATTTGCAGTTGCACACATAAATGGTGCATGAATTAGAGTATTACCATCAATATCAACCCATAGCTCAAACACATCCATTCAGTAGATACAAGACTGTGACTCTGGAATGGAAAGTCTAGCCAACAGCCAAAGCTGGTGGAGTGAGCCCAAACTAGAGTATAGAGATTGGAGGTCATAGATAAAAAAATATATGTCACTACACAGTGTCAAGGTGCCTAAGTGCTAAATTAGTTGCAAAAATTGTTTGATGTTTCCATTTGCCAGTCATATTTTGTGCAGGTGTCGTATTGCAGCAGAAGGTATCTCGTTTTGCTGTATCATATTTTAAAATAACCACAATGGCAGATGCAGAAATAGTTGCTAGATAGGATATTTGCAATTCACATGTAACAAGATTTTTTAATGTTCCACCAGAAGCATCCCAACCTCAAGCCTTTCTGTAGTTTGAATTATTATCTCCAGAATTACTTCCAAGGTCACCCCACCACAAAGAAACCTTCATTAATAATCATAAATATTATCCTAATGATAACAACGAGAAATTGAAGTCAAAATTACAAATGGATTAGTTTAATCTTTGATCATTTTAGAGATAAAAAGTCACATGGATTAGTGGTCAAAATTGCAAATGGCCGTGTGACCTTGTGGTCACGGATTCGAGTCGCGAAGATAAGTTCCTGTAATGCGTGGTTAAAACTACATAAAATAGATTCAATGTGATTCAACTCTTCCTTGAGACCCAATATTAGCAAGGCTCGTGCATCGAGCTACCCTTTATATGTCCAGAATATTTTTATAGATTATATTATCTGACTGCCATTGACCATTGAACAGTAGGAATTCCTTTGAATTCTTCATTTCAAACTAAATTTCCATTACTGGTTCTTGCATAGAAAAACATAGATCATACAAATAGGTCATTGTCATATTTCTTTTCTTCTAAAGGATCCTAAATTTTCACCTATTGCTATCATTTCAACCATATTTAATCAATATTTTTTATGTTGAAAAAATAGCAAAGCAAGCTGCCAAGTTTAACCCATCAAATAAATTGGGCAAGCTGTGCAAAAGGATTGGAGGTGAAAAGAAAATGTAACCTCATAAATCAAAAGAGCTAACAAAGAAAAGATAAAGGCAGGCATAATGATTACCATCCGGGCTCCATATTCTTGCTTGTCCATCATAAGAACCAGTAGCAAGTAAAGTACCATCACCCTGTGAGACAAATATATGTTAAAATGACATCAAAGCATGTTCAAAAGGCAAGGCACATCCCTGCAATTGAGCCACACTTATGGAATCATCACAAATTTAATAGTGGAAAAGCAAAAAGAAAAAACTGCTATGTGTAAGAAAAAAATCTCACATTCCAATCAAGGGTAGTGACATCCTTGCTCTTCTCATTAGTTCTACCCTTGAAATGTTTCAGGACATGAACATTCGGTGGCAAAACTTGCACATCTTTACTGCATGGACCATCAGGAACTTTCCAAATTCTTGCAGTTGAATCTCCAGATCTACCATGCCATTATAAAGTATAAGTAGTATCACTAAAATTACTTCTGAATTTCTAATAGGCACATTTTCTGGACTAAGAGTGCAATTCTCACCCAGATGCTAGCAGAGAGCCAGCTGGACTCCATGCACAAGCAAAGACCTAAAGAAAGATTTTACAGAGTCAGCAAGATTAAACAAAAAAAAATTGCAAACATGATAAAATATCTGGAAGCAAACCTCTGAATTATGTCCTTCCAAGATGGTTACTTCAGAACGTGAGATCTCAGCAGCCACAGACTGAGAGCTAGGTGTGATATCCATTAGTTCAGACCCTATGTGTATTTAAAAAAATATATACTCAAATTAGAAACATGTAGACTGCAAGTGAAAACTTCTCCATGCTTAAGTATGAAGACACACAGATAGTTCCATCCACATAATTACCAGGAACATAGGCAATAAATGTATCAATCTAGTACATTCCCAGATCATTGTTTCCATAAAGAAAATTTCTCTTAACTAGCTCATTTTGTTGTATAGAAATGCAACAACCACTTAACATGTGACTGTGTTACCAGCTCACTTCAATCTCCCCAGAATAAATATCACAAGAGGAAAGACCCATCCCTATGAGCATTGTCTCAGGGAAGATATGCAACTCTGACTAGGTGCAGCCATATTCCTTTGATGATACTAAGTTAGCTAGGCTTACATGTTAAGTTGCTGAAGGGAGCTTGCTTAACCTCTGTAACCGGTCGCATTCGATTATGTGCATGAACAAATTCTCATTTAATTAAGATCTGAGCATCTCATTTTTGTTGTTGGTGATGCAACTTCCCGAAAGATTGTACAAAGAAGAGTGCTGGTTTAAGTTTACTGTTATGAGACTGCACAAAGAAGTGTCTCACTAGTCATGTTTGAATGTCAGACAATAGAATCCTAGTATTTTGCATTCTAAGAAATTACAATAAACAACATGGCTGTCAATAAGTATCAGTTTTAAACGTTCAAAAAGTATAGGTATAGGCCATCTCGGATCAGTGTGATTAGAATTTACCAGAAAAATTTAGAGAGAGAGAGAGAAGAAAGATATCAAATATGATTTTGAATAA
The DNA here is from genome assembly GCA_037177395.1 of Alpinia galanga. NCBI lineage: Eukaryota > Viridiplantae > Streptophyta > Magnoliopsida > Zingiberales > Zingiberaceae > Alpinia > Alpinia galanga. The sequence goes on from JBAMHZ010421253.1 coordinate 6,540, forward strand.
CCTGATGTTACATTAGTAGACTTACGTATAACATGCATATTAGTATTACAAGCATCATACATATTAGTACGCATATCGTATTATGTAATATTATATGCGTCTACTATTATTGCAGGAGAGCCTTGGTGCAACGGGAAAGTTAGTATCGTGTGACCTTGAGGTCACAGGTTTGAGTAGTAAAAATAGCCTATTGCAAATGCAAAGTAAGACTGCATACAATAGATCTAATGTGATCCAACCTTTTCTCAAGATCCGCATTGCTAGAAGCTTCGTGCACTGGACTGCTCTTTATATGCATCTAATACTCCTGTTGTTATTACATTACTATTATAAACTAGTCTACCTTTGTTATTACATTAATAAAATAAACTATTACAGATAATATCATTCAATATTGATTGAACAACTATTAATAAGAAGATTTTGAATTAATTAGTAGTTACTATTAATGAAATTTTAAAATAAAGTGATTTTAAATATTTTAGAATTAGGGTAGTTAAAGAATATTAATTAATTTTTTAATATGAATTCTAATTGAATACTACTTGATTATAATCAATATGATTACTCGTATTATAGTTATGTTTTTGATAAATAATTTATATATTTAATGGTATTATTATTTCCATCATTAATAAGAATATAATAGTTAATTTTTATTATTAATAATAATTGAATACTACTTGAAATCTATTACTAATTTGTAACAACTTTATTATACATTAATAAGATAGTTCCGTAATATCAATTTATTACATGTTATTTAATATTTAATGTATATTTAATATTAGCTAAGGTAGTTGACATACATAATAATATGTACCCTTTACTATAAGCCTCATTATTGCTATCACCTTATCAACTATTATCTAATACCTTATATAATTAACCTTATATCTCAAATAAACTAGTATTATTAAAGTAAGTCTTACATATCTAATATTAAAGCAAACTAGTATCATAGACATACCTAAGAAAATGATTTAATTCCCCCTGTAGTAGCTACTCGTATGTTCCCACGCATGCTTGCCACATAGACAAGAAAGCTCCCGTGTGGTAACTTTCTAAGCCTTCACCTTCAGTTTTGTTCTCCTTCCAACTATCTCCTTTCATCTGTTATTGTACATTGACTATTCCCATCAACATTAGATTTCCAATTTTGATTGGGCGAACTCTCAGCCAATTCAGAGAAAAGTCTAAAAAATTCTTAATTCAATCAAATAGTATCTTGTTTTTTATTTCAATTTGCATGGGATTATGATGTTTCACCCAAGATCATGACCAATGTGGAGTCATGTCAGCTAATTCTTCTGAGCATGTTAAGCCAACAATTAATCAGCTAGTTCACAGTTAAATAAAACAAGCACGTCCAAATCAACTTTTAGATACCAACAAAAGAGGGTGATCCCAATGCATGGTTCCTGTGTGGACTTTCAGAAGGGTTAAATGAAATGTGTCTAACTAATTATTTATGTCAAAGTCGAAATGAATGGGCATGGAACAAACTGAACTAAACTCAAGATCAAACACCTATTGTGAGCTTTTGTATTTTAATCTGGTCCCTCATTTTTCAATTTAACAAGTTTATTACCCAATGATTGCCATTTCAAAGAAATGGAGCAATATTTAAAAAGGTAAGAGGCCAAGAGATATTTTCTCCTTAGCATGCTAGGAGTCTGGTTATTTGATCTAAGATGTCTGTGACATCTTATATGAACCTGAAGAAAGAAAGTTAACCTTTAGAAACTTCATGCTCCTCATGTTTAACCTTATCTTTGGATTCGGAATGTTGCTTTTCTTTTTCTTTCTCATCCCTCTCCTTCTCTGGCTCTTGTTCATTATCCACGTCCATCTTATCTTTATCCCTTTCTTGATCTCCAACTTTCTCTTGCTTTTCTCTCACTCTCTCCCCTTCAAATTGTTGTTCTTGTTCTTGAGCAACCACATTACCTTTTGTTCTATCAACTTCCTTCTGATTCTTCACTTGCTTTCTAGCTTTTATCATTCGTTGTAGTTCATCGACATCCTTTGTGATGAGATCCAAAGGTTGCAAAAAGGAAAAGTCATCTTCAGAATCCTCTTCAATCTGCAAATTACAAAAAACATAAATTGAAGGCTATCATATCTTTCAATCTTCAAGGTAAAACGAGAGAAGAGAACATCACTGTAGAAAAGGAATACTTACACTATCTAAGTTAGCTTCCAACTCTATATATTGCAAACCTTTTTGGACAATAGTAATAAGTGCACCTGGCGGAACTTGATTTCCATCAACGGGACTTTTGTTAATCCCAGCCTCGTATCCCAAAGCAAATGCTGCATGTGTCAAACCTGGAAATGTCCCAATTCCTTGTTTGATGAATACTGGCAAACAAATTAAAGGCTCTTACAGGACAACAAATTTGCATCAAGAAAGAAAAAAAATTAAATTGGAAAAGGAAGCTAGGTCGATGCGTATAAGCATAGCACAACAACTTCCAATAAGAATTATATTTATAGAGAAGGGAAAATTTAATTGTAAACCATTAATAACTGCCAAGCAGAATATGCAAACTGGAGTATTAACACACTTTTTTTAATGAGAAAACATTAAAACAGTTCATAAGTACCAAATTGAATACCCAAACCCGAGCATTGACACACTTTTTTCAGAGAGAGAGAAATCATCTCCATTCATGAGATTATATATAGCTTCTGAAAACTTAAAGAGCAATTAGAACTGCTTTACAATTTTTAGAACACATAATTTTTAGAAATTATATACATTGTTTCACAAGAACTAGGAATTGAATTGGACTTAAGAAGAACAAAGAATAAATATGAGCTTTCAGTAAAGTCCATTCTAGTGGTATTCAATCAATCCATGCATAGTCAATGTGCCATATGTGGGGCACATACACAGGATATATATGTTGATCATGTACACGGATATATGTGGGGCACATACACAGATATATGCAGACCGTACTAAAAGAAAAGGTTACTGACATAACTACTTGCGCAGATGCACACACATACCTTAAAAACTACTTTGCATATTTACCACTTCAAATTTTTAATTTTGCAAAAAGAAAACATCGCGAAACTTAAAATCTTGCATAAATGCAGTTAGAAGTTATTTCTTTCTTAAATTAGTAATAAAATAATTTTAATTAGTAAAATTAAAGTTCCATAGAATTTGATCATCAATTCATATTATGACAATTTTAAATAAACAAATTTATTTAAGACATTTAAAAAGCATTTATATATCTTAGACTGATATTTGAATTGAAAAAAAAAAATAAAATGAAATTAAATGTATAATAAAGAAGATTTTAGGAAAAAAATAATGAAAGTAGACAAATATTTATTAATAAGGACTATGTGGGTATACAATTTTGAACAAATGGTATTTATAAGAGACTTGTAAGTTTGAATGAAATATATGTAATTTTAAATTTTATAATTGTAAATATGTTATTCATTATTTAAAGAAAGTAAATATGTATTTACACCAAAGATTTCTATATTGACAAAAATGCTTAGCATGTGCATAACAAAGAATACTAATCAATCTACCTGACAAATAATTTTATATAGAATGTAAAAAGTAACAATGTAGAACTACAACAATGGAAGTATTTCACAATCACAAGAACTAATCCCCTGAGAAAAAAGAACACCATGCAAGCCCTTGCTATTTGAAAAGAGACATGGGCAAGTACTGGTTATGTTTTATATGTATGAACCACAATATCAATTTTCTGGATGTTCTCATATATAGTCATATATATGGCCACATAGGATGCTTGGTCTTGCATATTGATACAATAACGTATAGGGGAATAAATATGCGATATGCAATAGCAAACTCAATGGAAAATGAGCAAGCAGCTGTCTAAGTCAAATTTAAAAGACATGAATAAATATCCTTTTTAGTAACCTCATACATCCATTTTAGCATTCTCACATCTGCTATAATAATTTTTGTACACCTAGCTTCCGAAAAGCCTACATCAAGCATGACAGGTCATACTAAAGTTTTATACAGGTTTCTTTTTAGCCTAAGAGGCACATGACAATCACACCAGGCGAAAGCACCTCTCCATTTCAATAACACATTATATCCTCATTTCTATCTCCTTCCCACTAATATATCCAAAACTTGCTTGCAGAAAAATTCATATCCATTCATCTTATTCATTTCATTAAAATTCTTTTTCTAATTTCCCAAACCACTACTGAATAAGTATGCACCAAAGGATGCATCAAAATGCGAACAGTTTTGCAGAGCCCTAATTCTCTCTCTCTCTCTCTCACACACACACACACACACACACGCACACACACAAACTCCACTAGAGATCACCATATACCAATCCTTCGACATCCTCAGTCAACCAGAACTTAATACTAGGAAAAAAAAATCTAACAGAACAAAAACTTAATTACAAAATCCATCATAAAAGGAAAGAACCAACAATAAATAAATTTGAGCAATTCCATTACGACAACAATAGCAACCACTCGTGCCCCGATAAGCAAAAAAAAAAAACTCCATAAAAGGAGAAACAAAAAATAAAAAACCTAACCAGAACAAATGCCGATTCGAATCACGCAAAGCTAACCTAAAACGATTCCATAGCAAATGAAGTACCTAGTCGCATATACAGCACGGGCGGCTAAGAAGCAATCCACATGAGACAGGGAAGAAAGAGGACGGAGATCGAAGTAAGAGAGGGCGACCTGATTCCTGAAGGTAGCGGAAGATGAGGAAATTGAGCTCCGTGGAGGTGATCGTCGAAGTCGTCATGGAATCTTTCGCCGGGGATCGCTCAACCATGGAACGGTGACAAGGGTGATGGGACACGGAGTAGCAGTCGCTGCTGCGCTAGGGCAAAATTTGAGTGGCCGGATTTGGATCCGCTATGGGGACGGTGTGGCCCGGTTATACTGACTGCCCGTATCAAGCAGCCCCGATTTTGATCTCATGAGAGGGGATGTTTATTCCTGCGTTAATCCAAAAAAAAAAAAAAACAGATTAAGCTTAAACAGCGTTTTATTAGTAGTATTATTTTTTAAGAAATAAAA
>JBAMHZ010421292.1:0-11611 GCA_037177395.1 Alpinia galanga
TTACTATGCTTGGTTAAGATTTATAATATAATCTTTGATTACAAAAGTGATTATATTTTTTTATTTGATATTCATTCTTACCGTACGTCATCGATTGTCGATTGCTGTCGATCATGATTAGCCATCGATCATTATGAATCGCTGATCGCCGTCAGTAATTATTGGTGGCCGGTGGCGACGAGCGGCGACCGGCGATCGATCGGTGGCCGACGATTAGCGACGAGTGGGCCAACCAACAACCGATGATCGACCGGCGACCAATAGCCAGTCGGAGACCGATGGCTACAATCGGCGATCTTTAGTCGTCGACCGTCGGCGTTGACTTATGTTAACCTTATAATGTAATTTGAATTATATGAGTTTTAATTCGTAATTCAGATTACAAAATTACCTTATATTTTATAATCTAGATTACATTACATCACGGTGTTAAAATCATACCAAACAAATGAAAAATCAACCTTAGAAAAAATATGGAACCGCCACATTAGCGGCCCGCCACCGCTGCCCCTACGTGTGGAGGGAGATAAATCAGAAACCCAGGACGGCCAGCGTAGAAATGTGGAGTCATCGGTAACTTGACAATGAAACCTAGGAATCGATCCCTTGCCCTTTCAAACTTTAATACGGCTGCACTAACCGTCCGAGCAAGTCCTGAGAACTAATGAAAAATCAATTTTAGAGTTACTATTTGGAAGTTCATTTGGACTTGTATATGGTCCTTTATTCTTCCCATTTAAATCATCAAGATATTTGGCTCATGTTATTTTATTTTATTTTTCTAATTTAGAAAATTAAATTTTTAGAATAAAAATATGATAATATTTATACTTATTTTTTTTCCAAAAATTTTGATTTATTAAATGTGAATGGTGTAAGAAACAACTTTTTAATTTTATTCTAAAAATAAAATTTAAAAGCCTATACCTCAATTGGGCCGACAAGTGAAACAATTCAGATAGGCCCATAACACTTAGTGGGTCCATTGGCCCAAATAATTTAGTTTGCCAAATATCAAATGGCCATATAAACTGAGCAGCCGAGCAAGTCAATCAATCTAAATAACACAAGCAAGAAGCAAGCTAATTGAATCAAATGAGTCAAATGAAAGTCGATGATCAATCAAGGCAAGAAACAACAATCAATCCAAGAAACAACAATAGTTAAGTCTGTTGGTGTCTATAAGATTCATATATCTTCACAATAGTATGATATTGTCTACTTGAGCCTAAGCTCTCATAATTTTATTTTTAGATTTTACCGAAAAGGCCTTATACTTCCAACAAAGTCTTCTCTAGATTTGTCAATTTGAATTGAGTAGGTTGGATTGACCCGCTCCGTCAAATAATTTAAATTAGATTGAAATTTTATCAATTCAAGTCTGTTGTATGCCTAAACGGATCAATTCGCACGAATTGTGAGTCAAAACTGATCACCCTGCAGTGGATTTAAATTGATTTGTAGATTGAGAAAATTGAAAGTCCTTCTCTCTCTCATAAAATATTTCTGGTTTGTTTGCGCATTTATTGTATTAAACAAACTTAATTTAATTTATTACACTCAACTAATAGGAGAAAGTAACATTTATAATTGAATTCTTATTTATTCCAAATGGAATTATTTTAGTTATGTGTAAATGACACTTCAAGATAATATTTTTAAAGAAAATGACAAAGTAATTTTTTTTGTGACTCATGGGCTGACCCGCCTAATCCGCAAGTCACCTTGGATTGGATTGGAAATTTCTCAACTAATCAGGATGTCGGGCTGATCCCAGGGCCCCACTAAATGTTGGGTTGGCCTACCTGTTTGACAGCTCTAATTTTATCCTACTAGATGAGATCGACTATACAGATCATTCTACCTCATTGAGTTTTATCCCCTACTGTATCATCATCTATACTTAAATAAATTTTATCTTATTTTATTATTGCTAACTAAATCCTTTTTGGTCCTCTTCTTTCTCGTTTGATTTGTGTATTTGTCATATTTTTGTATCGCCTAACTGGAGCATTTATTGGTCATCTAAGTACATATTCATACTACCTTAAATGCATCTCTCGGACTTTTCTTTCAATAGATGTAATTTCAACTTTCTCTCTAATACTCATATTTTTTATTCTATCTGTCCTCGTGTGTTCACACATCCATCTTAACATCCTTATCTTTGTAACTCTCATCTTCTGCTCAGGTACTCGAGTAATAGTCCAACATTCAACATCATATAACACAGCAAATCCAACCGTTGTTTTGTAAAATTATCCTTTAAATTTTAGAGGTACTTTAAGATCACATAAAACATCCAACACTTTTCTCCATTTCAATAATCCTGCTTATATTCTATGTAAGACATCTCTCTCAATCTTTCCATGATCTTGTAAAAATGATCATAAATACTTAAAACTCTCAATTTAAGACATATTTTAACACTTATCTCATTACATCTAATATTCCTAAACTTAAATTCTATATATTCTATCTTTACTCTACTAAGATTTAAAACTTTCATTTCTAGTGTTTCCACAAAGATTCTAGTTTAACAATATTAGTCGGGCAAGTCAAGTTGTTCAATGTCAATCAATCTAGTTAAATCAAATCAAGCTAGTTGATCCAATCAAACTAAACGAGTCAGTTTGGTCAACAAATCCAGTCACATAATTCGAGCTAGTCGATCTGATCAAATTTGAATGGGTTAGGCCAAACAATCATTCTTCACTTTTTTTTTCATCCCTTAATGTTAAACATTATCCATCCATCTATTTATCTATCCCACATCCTTACCAATCCTTTCAAATTTTCCTGCTTTTTGGACTACACAAACATAAAACAACACATAAGGCCACAATCGACTAAACTCAGCTAAGAACACAAATTGCTCATAAATGAGACGAGAGTGCACTTACAAAGGTTTCAAGAAGCTATCAGATAAATTTGTCTAACAAGAATTGCAATGACAATAAAATTGTTGTTGCCAAACCACTCAAACAACCTCAAAAGATATAGGAAAAAAAATAGCATTATGAACTACCAAACATGAAAAAAAAATGGATGAATAATACAACCGACAAAAGCCTCTTGTCGTTTGCGCTATGTTACGCTTACCATGTGAACATCTATGTTGACAAAGTCTTCCATTTTGTTGTTCATTGAGAATCTAGCATTTTGTGAAAAATTTGAGCATGTATCAACAGAGCTCACAGGACAAGGGATCACTGCAAACATAGAACCTTCGCTAATTTGCCAGCAAAAATTTATCACCTCCTTGGAGCTCTATCTTCTAAAAAGCTAACTAGAATCTTATGAAACTGGAATTCAAACCAGCCTAAAAAACGATGAGGAAACAACTACAGTCTACATATCACCTTCATATATGATAACCAGTGCAGAGGACAACGAGGACTGATTTTGTTGCTGCTGATAGCTGAGTGAAATATTGTTATAAACTTATCAGACTACCTACATGAGCTAGTACTTGACTCCCATTCATCCAAGAGAGTTCTTATCAACTTGCCTAACTTCTCAGATCTGTGTGTAGGTTGAACGACGTTGGCGTTATCCCAATGAGAACATGGATCCATCCACCTGTTTTGGCAGGAACACCAAGCCCCAGGAACAGCCTTGTTGTACCTACGTTTCAATATCATTCTATCAATTTTATCAAGCACTGCATCACTCTGACGGAACCTTCTGGCAAAAGGTACTCCACTCTTAATCATTTCGTCATAATCTGTCACGTTGAGAAAATGAGGTTCCGTTGTTGGAGGACTATCCCAAACCGTATACCTTAGGTCACTATTTAGTGTCATATTCTGGAAATCTTGTGAGTTGCATATAAGTGAATGAAAATAACCTTCTTGGGATGATAATACATTTGTGAAGTACAAGAGTAGTGTCCGTGCTAGGTTATCCCAACCCAGCACACAGTATTCTATGAAGGACCTGCTGAGGATGACCCATGGCGAACCTGTTGAACAACAAATTGAGAGATATTACTGTTATATACATCTTACAAGTTGGAAGCATATACGCACAAGTTTAGGATGGGAGAAAAATGCCTGTGAAGAACTTGAAAGATTCAGGGGTGACACGATTTCGTGTAGCTTTGAAAAATGATTTCCTGTTAGCTAGATAGATCCCTGCATCGACTATAATGGGTTTTACTCTCTGATCTCTGCAAGAACATGGTTTGGAGGGTCAATGGAACGGCGTTGCTACAATTTCCATAAAAAGGTAAAAGCAAAAAGGCATTCATGCTTACTCCTTCCATCCAAGATCACTAGTGTGATTCACAAAACTAAGGTTCCTCGGTACATGGGAGAAAGCGTAAATTAAATCTGCATTAATGACAACAAATAATTAACACTTTCTAGTTTCTTAGTAGCACATCAAGTAATTAATTTGCTGATCCAGAGAAAAAGATAATTGAGATATCATTTGACTCAAACAAGTGCAATGCAAAATAGTTTACTCAGAGAAGCAGGACCAATGACATGCATGGTTTAGTGCAATTAAACACAAAAAAGTTACTGTTAAAAACTCACAAGGGGTAACTGTCGTGGTGCTGACAGTAACATAAAGTATGAAAGATATACCTAATGAAGTGCATCTATAAATATAGATCAGGAGGAAAATGGGATTCTAGATGACTGCTAGCATCTCCAGCAATGCCCAATCAGCGGTCATATACTTTTAGGAAGATAAACCAAGTTTAAGAGCACTTGTCTACCGGGAAGTTGCATAGTTTTTACAGTGAAATAAGATGGATCCTGAATGAGCCATGAAAAGGCAAAACCTCTAGGAGAGAGCTTCTGTTGCTCAAAAAGTTTACTTTGGCTAACAATTTCTTGGTTTCAAACATTCTGTATTAGGTAGTTTATAAAGATTACTTCCAAGCTTCTTTTTACTTATTTTTTGATATCTAATAGAAACTCTTCAATTTGGATAATTCCTCCAACAGAAGGATGCATTATCAATTTGAAGAATTATGGAGATGTCAAAACTTCTCTTCAATAAAGCTTCATAAAGCATATGATTCCACATAACCATACTGTTTCCTACAAGCATAATAGTTTCAGATAATGATTATCACATGCAAGTTCACTTGCAGATGCTTATGAAAAAGTAGACCTCAAGACAGTATCTGGATACTTAAAGGCTATGATAACAAGGTTTTCAACACCGTATAAACAAGTGATGGTTTGATGTCCAATTTCTATAGATCTTCTAGATAGGGAGTTGAAAACAAGTATAGCATTATATGCACACCCTGTGCCATATAGGACAACCTTGAATTCAGATTCAGTATATCTATCATACCAACTCACTTTCAAACATTAAGACCATGGATTAAATGATGTCAGCCAATGCCAAACAAACAAAGAAGCATGCAACAATGCAGTCATATGATTTGTGAAATTACATAAAGAGAAAGGAGTACTGCAGGATGCAGTTTGTATTTATATAATGAGAAGCCTTCAGATGTGTTAGCACAGAGGTTTAAATTTCTTCAGTCTTCTAACACTAAAAATACTCTGAACGAGAATTACTAAAACTCACATAAAAGTGTTCTGGTCAAGTCATAGAAGCGAACTTCCCCAGGCTGCTTGGCATAAAAAAGACCGTGTTCATTATCTTGGGGCACTTTTGAAATTATATCTAATAGAACAATATTCTGGACAAGTCTAGAGATCTAAATTCCTATGTGTCTAGCATAAAACATTGACTAGCTTGGTGGAAATGAAGAATCCAAAATAATTCACACTTCATCAAAATTCTAAAGCACATGCACTACTTATGTATGTGTGAAATTCTTTTACCAGTATAATTCTTGTACATATTTCATCTGCTGGAACTGCCTAAATTCATCATCATATTCATAAAAATATAAGGAGCTAATATGATTACTTTGTCATCATATACTTGAGCATCCCAGTATATACCTAGTCTGATCACTAGATCATCTGTTAAATATTATACAAGAAATATCAAGGATGACAATTAAAAACAAGGATACAGCACAGTTCTTGTTCTTGTGGGTAATAAATACAAAATTTGAGAATGAAATCTTGAATTATTTCCAAATAGTTTTTTTTACACTACTTAGATAATGCAGCCAATGAAAATTAACCACGTTCATAAAGATTGGGTCAACTAAATGGATCTTATCTGTCATTACAAGCAAAGATTAAATCCCTAATAACACTAAGGTTATTTTCTTTTTAAATTAAGTATAGTCTCCGTTGGTCTCTCCTTACTAACATTCAGATTTAAATTCCACCAAACACTAAGGAAGTTAAGTATACATTATCAATGAGAAATCAAGTTTACTAATTTCCATGTTTATGTTAACTAAAGCCTAAGAAAACTGATGCAAGCAAGGCAGACTCGACTGAAGTACCATATCAATATTCAGTTCAATGAGGTATGCCATTAGTATCATCAAATGAGTGAAGGTTCAATTTCCTACTGCTTATGCATCTATACTTCGGATGAGGCACTTAAGGGACTGTCAGTTTTGGAGCAAGTATGTCAAATTAAATGTCAAGATGAAAATTGAGAAAGTAACAAATGATAGTTTCAGGAAAATGCTCAGAATGCCTATAACAAGCATTCATATCAAGTGAAAATATGCACAGGGAACATGCATGTGTAAGCTGAATAAAGAGAGTAGTTTGAAATGGATTGTTGAATTGGAGATGAGCTTTTGGAATCAAGATTGCAGTATTTCTCTTAGACTAAAAGAAATTGTTAAGACTAGTAACGATTGTATAGATCTTAATAAAATAAAAAAAGAGCATTCTTTTTTCGTCATTAAAAAATTGATTGTAAAGATCTCAATAACTAACGCAGTCGAAGAATTTTCGAGGAGAATATCAAAATACCATCTTGCGAGATAAGCGGATAATCTTCGGCGCTTAAAGTCACGAACCAATCCCAGCCGTCGTCGAGCCGGAGCAGCAAAGAGGCAGCCTGAAGAGTGGCAGCGAGCCCTGAAGACCCCATCGGCGTCATCGCACTGGCTTTCCCGATCACATCCACATTCCCGAATGCCCGGATGGCGGAGATCGAAAGCCAAGCCCTGGACGCCAAGTCGGCCCGCTCCGACGCCGGCGCATCAGCGGAGAGGTGGAGGAGGTACCGGTTCCTGGGGTGGTACACGGCAAGAAGCAGGCGCAAAACCCGACTCGAATCACCGCGGCCGCCGGTGATGTAGTACGCAAAGGAGGGCAGGTGGGCGGAGCCGCGGCGGACGTCGGTGGCAGCGAGGCGGCGGTCGAGGAAGGCGGTAGAAGCCTTGAATCCCGAAATTCCAGAGAAGAAGAGGAGGACGGCTACGAACGAGACGGAGAGGATGGGGAACATCCATTTCTCCACGGCAGCGCCGCGGCCTCGAGCCGAGGTCGGATACCGGAGGGGCATCGGTCGATCGGAGTTAAGGATTCATCGCCGAGCAGGAAGAGAAGGAAAAGCAATGAACGAAGGAATTGGAACGAAACGGAGGAGGAGGAGATCGTCGGGGGAGAGCAGAGGGCCAAAACGAAACGGCTCGTCGGAAAAAAAAACAAAGAAGATAAAATCAGATATAAAATCTAAAAATAGAAAGATTTTTTTTTATATAAAATGTGAAATTAATTTGAATTTGGGACGTAAATTAAAAGGTGCGAAGGTTCCAGAGCAGCCTGTAATTGACGCTTGACCAGATCCAACGGTCAGTATGCATCGGCTTGCGTACGCGTCGGCGTCATCGGCACCGTATTTAAAGTGGGGAGAGCCAGTAAGAAGTCGACAACAAAGTGGTGAAGAGGGGAGGAAGCCGCGAGAGCGATCGTATTCTCCTTTCTTCTCGCCGTACCTCCGTCGTCGCTGCACCTCCGTCGTCTCCGCTTCCCCCAGTAAGATCCCGCTTCTCTCGTCTCCTCTTTCTTCTCTATTGTTGTTGGTTTTTTTTTCCTTTTCGACCTATGTCCCTACGGCTTCGAGATCCTCGTTCTGGCTTTCGCCCGCTGTGTTTTTTAGGGTTTTGTCGGTGAGGGACCCGTTCGTGGCTTGATTGTTTCTGCTTTCACGCGAGGAACAGGATCTCGACGCATAGGGCGTCGATCTGTTGCTTCTAGCCTGAATATTGGCGTTTTAGGTTCGGGGTCTTAGATCTGGGAGTCTGTTTTTGTTGTCGATTTAGGAGTTATAATTTCGATAATCTGTTTTTTTGTTCGTCTACCTTTGTTTTCGCGTTGGATAGCACGTTAGATCGGCTAGTTCATGTTCTTGAGATTTCCTTTCGTGTTGGACATAACGTCAGATCGGCTTAGGTCAATTTGTTTTTGCTTTATTTTGGCTGGTTGTGGTTGAGGTTTAGGTTTAATGGACCTGTTTGTTTCCCTATGATCCGATGGTTTTAAATTATTCCTAGTTTTTAGATATGGCCATAGGAGATAGTTTGCTGCTGTCCTTATTCTCTACTGAATTATTGTAATCCTGAATAAAGACCACTTATTAGTAACTGGATTTAGTATCATAGGTTGCAAATGTTGATAAGAAATAAAACTATTTTTAATTAAAGATATTTGGACTGTTTAGTGGCATGACAATAAGATCCCTCATGCATTTGGATCTATTTTTAACAGGTTATAGCTACTCGTTACTTAGTTACTTCCATTTGACGCTTGATGACCATTAGAACTAGCGGTCGTTGGGACATTGCTCAGAAATTAGCTAGTCATCTGTTGCTATGTAACTGCTTCTCATTACTCAGAATTTAGCTAATAAATAAGGACATTGAATGCAATTTGACACTAAGTTTTTTTTCCTAAAGTGTAATCTGCATATACATGAGATTACTCCTAGCATCTGTTGGACAAAACAGCACTTCCTTTAAGTGCACTTTCAGATTTGTTATATTTTGTTAAATATACATGAAGTCCCAATTTTTAAATATGAACATTTGTGTAACAGAGATTCATATTGATTTTCTCGAAGAAGTGCATTGGCCGTTTGATCAATTGTGCCTTTCACATTCACATAAGGTAAAAATTTGACCCTATGTTTCTTCCTTCTTGTTGTGAACTTCTTTCTTAGAATTGTTTAGTATGCAATACCTATGAGATACGAGAAATATGTTTCCATTGCATGCCACTTCTTCAAAAATTTGTATATAGATGATAAAAGTTTGAAGACAAAATTTACTGGATTTGGGGCATTGTTTTCAATGGACATGTACTTCAGGGGGTCTGTTGTTTTGTCAACTTTAAATCCTAGAAAAATTGTCCAAAAGTCATTTTCACAATTCAAGATAAAATTTCTGCAGTACTAGCTACACAAATTTTCATAGCAATATGATTGCATAGAAGATTAGTTTTATCACCGCTTGCTGGATGAATTGCTTGAAAATGATCTTGGCATATATGATATGAGAATTGAGCACTATCTAGTAGTTACATCTTAGCAATGATAAGATGTGCTTTATTAAACATTGAATCCTTAGTGTATGATTCATGAGATACAGAGGAGTTAACATCGATTTTTCTCTTTTGTGAGATGCACTTCCTTGCATCATTTCACGGATGTGCAGGTTTCAAGTTGTTCTTATATAGTATTGAATGGACTGCAAAAAGTTCTTGCAATTGGTTGAAGATAAGAAGAAGAGAATTCTGGATAGGAAAGAGGCCCCCTTGAAATGGGAGCAGAAACTAGAAGCTGCTGCTAAGGCAAAGGCTGATGCAGAAGCAAGGGAAAGGAAATTAAAGACTTCAACAAAGCACAAAAGAAGGTCCTACTCTGAATCAGACAGTGACAGTGATTCTGACAGCAGTTACTCCGATCGGAAGCATAGAAAAGGGAGAGTTCACAAGAAGCACAGGAAGCATGGCAAGTGTGACTCAGAAGATGGTGGGAAAAGGAAACACAGATCCAACAAAAGGAGCTCAAGCTCCAGTGATGAAGATAGTAGCGAGGATGATTCACACAGGAAGAGACACTCTCACAGGAGGAAGCATAGACGCTCTTTCACAATGGACTCCGGCAGCTCAAGCAGCGAAGATGACGAAAAGAGATCTAACAGGAAAAGTCATTCTAAGCACCACAAGCGTCATCATCAGTCAGGTGAAGAAGATTCTAGTTTGGACTCTAAAATAAGGAAAAGAAGCTCCAAGCACAGGCGACAGCACAGGTCAAGTGCTGAAGTATCATCTGATTATGACGATAACAAACACAATCGGGGTTCTTCCCTAGACAAATTATCAGATGGAGAGTATGAGACTGGGAAGCCAAGGGATATGAAAAAGTCTCATCGTAAGCATGGGCACCATCTTCACCCCCGCACTAACCACCACAAACATTGCCATACTCATGATCCAGTGGAGCCAGATATGGCTGTTGGGACAGATGGAGCTAGCAAAAATTAAATTTTTCAAGCATTGATGCGCATTCTGCTGAACTTGACTGCGCTGGATGGCAGCATCTATGTAAACTTGATCCCATGCTAAATTGCTGATTGTTGACTTATTGACTATTTATGGCTTTCAGATTGTTTAAATCTACTGAATGATTCTCTCGGACTCAAATTTTTACTGAATTAGTCTTCTTTTTACAAGCTGAATTGGAATTTGATGAATATAACCTTGTCCCCCATGTTCTCATACATTGTGAACAGCGCATGCTGGTTCCGCGGACAATTTAAATGACTGTTTTTTGTAGACATGGAACCCGAACTGCAAATCTTGAATGACTACAAGCCTCATTTATCTTTAATTGCCTGCCTGTATATGAATACTTTTTTACTTTTGACCGTTTCAACTAGCCTGGATGAATCTTTATATGTTAGGTAACTTGTATGTTTTGGTAATATCTTGGATCGAGGGGCGCAGGTACCTTCAAACGTTCTCTGTTATGTAACCTTCTTATCTCTTAATATTTTTATTCATTTATTATTTTCGTGCAGTTCATTTGTCCTCTATCGTGGCCCTGTGAATATTTGCAAGGAAACAGTGAAGTGCTAATAGCAAAGAGTTTGATGGCAGGCTAAACAGGCAATCTTTTCCCTCAAGAATTATAACTATTTAGCCTTGCTGACGCTTGGCACATTAGATAGTCTACATTGCCAGTTATTTGGCTAAGAGAACAACTGTACATAAATTACATTCAGAAAGATGCTCATACATCTGTTACTCCATCTGATGAATTGTAGCTAATGCAGGTAAGAAGACATCGCTAGCTTCCTTGCGATCTGCTTCTACCATTATAGTGGTTGATGTAAGTTGGAGGTAAATTGTTAACAGCTCTTGTTGGTTTTGTGGAATCTTGTTCTGCTATGGCTTCCTTTATCCCCGCATTATATATAAAGACCAAATATTTTCATTCAAGTTTCCCAAGGTTAGGTTCAGACCTTTGTCGAGATCTATCTGGGTTTGTTTCTTTCACTATTACATCTTAAAAAAATATATATAGAACCACCACTTTAGTGGCCTTTCATGGCTGTCCCTAATATGTGAAGGAGATAAATTAGGATCTCAGTTGATTAGCACAAGGTGGAGGGACATTTGAGAGCTCAGAGCGATGGACTTCCTGAGAATCGATTCTCATCCATTACAAACTTATTGTGTTTGCACTAATCAAC
>JBAMHZ010421329.1:0-11606 GCA_037177395.1 Alpinia galanga
GATAGACATGCTATGTTATAAGATGGTGAATGTTGGGCTATTACTCGAGTACATGAGCAGAAAATGAAAGTCGCAAAGATGTAGATATTAAAATGGATGTGTGGACATACGAAAATGGACAGAATAAAAAATAAGAGCATTAGAGAAAAAGTCAGAGTTGCATCTATTGAGGGAAAACTCCAAGAGACACGTTTAAGGTGATATGAATATGTACTTACTAATAAATGCTTCAGTTAGACGATGTGAAATTATGATAAATACGCACATCAAATGAGGAAGAAAAAGACAAAAAAAACTGGGTTAGCAATAATAAAATAAGATAAAAGTTATTTAAACATAGATGATGATATAGTAGGGGATAGAGTCCAATGACATAGAAAGATCCATATAGCCGACCTCACCTAGTGGGATAAGGTTTGATTGTTGTTGTTATTGTAATTTGAAGAACAGATGCTGCTATTCAGTCAGGTTCAAGAAGGCTGGTAAAGTATATTTCCAACTTCAAATTATTCTATGAATTAAGCTCACACTCAATAAAACCCTATACATAAATACTGATCTGCACTTGAAATAAATCATGCTTTATGGTGGTTTTACACTCCAATTAAATGCAGTAATAATTAACTTTAGTAGTAAATCCTTCATATCATTTAACTGGTTTTCTGATTAACTAATAATGTCAGACCTGCTGGAGCTTTGTAGGTCTAAAATTCAATGCATGATTAGTATTGATCTCTGCATAAACATAATGAATATTTTTCTTTTTTTTGTCAATACATCCATTCATTTTAAATCCTACTGCCTACATTGTCTTTAAGAAGTCCGCTTGCACAGGATATACTTTTTTTTCCTTTCAACTTTCAAGCAGCAAGCCTCTTCAGGAAAACATGCATGACCATGAAAGATCTCTTATGAGACATGAACAATCTTTGATTCTACATCCATTAACAATTGTCTGCTTTTAAACAATCTGAATCATTTTGAACCGCATATATATACAGTAAAAGTAAACTCATTAAAAAATATAGAACACCTTAGAAATATCACTATAAGAGTATAAGGGCCCTTTTTTATGGTAAATAACTTGTATATGTAAAATATTTTCGCATGAAAAATTTTCTAAGAAAATTAATTATCTTCCCTTTTTGGGGATTGATATAAGAAAAATACTCTCTCTTTCTGTCCTTCCTGCAGAAATAGATGATGGCAATGGTCATTGATTAGTTGAGCTGGTTGGTAGTTATCAATTGATCCTTGATTGATAACCCACCAATAGGGTTGATTCACTATCAACGGTCGATCAACAAGGATGGTTATCCGACCTAGTTTTGGTGGTGGAGGGAGAGTCATTGATTGTTAACCATTATACAATTTTTGACTGTGTGGGATAGTCAACGTGACCAGTAGATAGTTATTGTTTTGGAGGGACAGTTGACGACTGTCAATTTGTTGACTGACTGACTATAACAGTCAATGGGTACGGTTGATGAATCTACGGTACCAATTATTGGGGATGTTCAGTCGACAAGGACATTCAATGGCTGCTTGCCACTTGTTAATTGAGCTACTTGTTGGTAGGGTCAACTACCGATGGACTCAATAGACTGGTGTAGGTAGGGGAGGGAGTTCAAAGAGAAAGAGGAGCATATTACTTTGATGGAAGAAAATGGCTTATACTTATTTCAAGTGAAAATCATTTTCTCCAAAATGTGCCATATTTTCTATTGACCAAGATTTTTTAATGCGACAAACACTAAAAGAATAGAAAATATTTTCCAAAACAAATGGACCTAAGTTTCCTAAAGCAGTCCCATCTAACTTTCTTACAAAACAGTGTCGTAACAAAAAGGTAAGGAAACTGATATCCATCTTTGACTCTGCAATGAGATTGCTCCTATGAATTTAGGGTATGTTTGGTTCAAGTTATCATGCATAACCTTGGTTATGTGATTACTTGGTAATTACATAGCCAAGGTCATAGGGAATAAAACATAACTTATATTGTTTGGTTCAATCTTAAGTAATGCGATAAAAATTTATTTGTTTGGAGATTTTAGTTTATAACCTAGTTTAACATTTTACTACATTATCCTTGGATGATATTAATTGGGTATTCATTCATGCAATGAACTTTTGAAAATTTTAGGTAATTGACTGCATTACCCTTTATTTACCCCAGAATCGACAAAAACCTTACACTTCCAATATAATCCGATTCTGAGTTATATTCCTATTTTGCCGATATGGCAGATATCCTTTATTACTTCGGAATCATTAATTACCTTGAACCAAACAGGGTGAAATAATATAACTGCATACATACAGATAACCAAGGTTATGGATAAAAATCTGGAACCAAATGCATCCTTAAATAGAAAGCAGAGTTAAGGAGTTGTACCATCATATTCTATTTGCAAGCTTCATGTATTGAGCGTATTCCATCGGTTTTTTTTTCAGTGTTTCAAAATTTCTTCTCTCTTTTGTGTTTTTTCCTCTTAAATTTTGAAGTTATGCATTGGTGGAGAGAATTTTCAAGTATTTGTTCCTTATTTAAGTTATGGTCAATAACTTGACCCTTTAACACAATAAAAAATGTCTGATATTTTGAAATAAAAATATGATCAACTTTTTTAATAATGAGATAGTTTCTCTTTAGTAAGACGTGTCATTTCTTTGTCATATACCTGACTTTAGTAATTAGTATTGTATTCATGATAATGTTAATATCTACCATAATGTTGATAAGAAGTAGATGAGTGGCACTTACTATCTCTTACTTTTTATATTTATTTAATTTTTCAGGTGGCTAAATTAAGCATACACAATAGCACTCCTTCAGAGTATACATGTATGGTTTTACTTCAAAATGACACTGTAAAGGAGGCTGTAAAGCAGGTACAGATGATGTGCAACTGCATTTATACCATATGAAATGTAGAATTTTCAGATTTGTGCCATTGTAGCCATTGCAAATATCAAGTTTTCTGGAAATAATTCTTCTGTTCTCAAACAGAAAGAGAAATATCCTGTGAAGGGAACATTTTAGGAGCGAGATTTATAAATTCTCATCCTTAATATCTTTTCCTAGTACATCTCCCAACTGATGTTGCATCAGTAACAGCTAACAACTTGCATTAAAAAATAATGATATTACATGTTTTAGCTATGAGATAGGGATTTGCCAACACCTGTGCTTTAATTTGGTTTTGTGAACTACCAGGAGCAAAAAAGAAATTGTGATGTAAGGGTTGTTTTTAAAAGTTGTGCTTTTATATATGCAGTCATAGATTGCTTTGGTCCAGTTGGTCTCCTCAATGAATTTAGTTGTTTATCTTTTGTTTAGTTGATGGTTTAGATAAGAGAGATCAACCAATCAAGCTTAATGTGAAAAATTTTTAAGCTAAAGTTGTGTGCTAATGAGTTATTTCAACCTGGAGAAGTCAATGAATCATAAACTTGATTCAAATGAAAAGAGGGTTTCAGGGGGATAATTGTGAGTATTATAACATAATGTACTTGGAGGATATAATCAGCTCTTGCACATTATTTTGTGAAGTATCCCATTAGCTCTTAATGATCCCCCAGCTATGGTGGAAACTTGGATCTTGTCAGGAAATGCCATGAAGAATTTAAATATCTTGTTATTGTCTTGTAGGCATAAACTATTTGTTATCTGTCTGCATTGCGTATGCCTAGTACACTTCTTAGGACCTCGGAGTTCAGCACCTTGTTTCTTTCATCAAGCCTCAAGCTGATGGATAAACTTGATAGGTCGAGAAGAAAACATTCGTAAAGCGAGCAGGCCAAGGATACAACTTTCCAACTGTGGTGCATGGAGTGACTATTGGCTTCGGAGATCCGACTGCAACCAAAGAAAATCGCCAAGATGGGGAGCCGAAGAAGCCTGAGACCTCTGCTGTCTACAACAAAACCATTGGCTGCTGTAGCAAGATAGCCTACGGCTGCTGCTGCCCCTGCTGCATAAAAACATGCAGTAATATAAACGATCAACTTATGATTGTTTTAACGCAGCTCTGTGCAGCTCTATCATGCTTTGCCTGCTTAGAATGCTGCAGCGAATTATGGGGCGCCAACTAGTTATATTTCTCTCATGTTGTGTTTTTGTATCTTTGTATCAATTTACTATGTATACATATGCAGTTTATTTTCCTTTTCTAGTTGCAAACTAATGTTACTGAAACGAGTGAGTTGTATGATGTAACGCCGCTTGTATTTATTGTTCCATTTGTCATTGTTATCATCTGACTCAAGTCACAAAGAAGTGACACCAACAGATTTTATTTGTTTTCTGGGCTGTAGATTCCAGATCAAATAAGAATCATAAAAGAAGAGAAATGCAACTCAACTAGCATGCGATCCACCAGCAGCAGTCACTCACTTTGACCTTTTGCAAATGATGTCACTGCTTAGGTGGTTCTATTGTGTTCTTCAATATTTATAAAAATCAAAATTAGATGGTGGGTGTGCAAATCCCAATTGCAATCTTTCCATTTTGGAGAAGTATCTTCTTCATTCTCCAAGCAGGTATGCTGGAACCCTACAACTCATGGAGAGCAAGCTGCATGCAGTGTCACATGGCTTTTCTTTTCGTGCACCCTAAAACTCATGGAGAGCAAGCCTCAGCTTGTGGCATTCTCCTCCACATTCTTCATTCAACATCATGCATCTCGAGAAAATGGATGAGAAGCCCTGACTGCAGGATATTTATCCCCTTGTGAACCACATGGGAGAGCAAAAAAAGGTACGCTTGCTTCGAGCGGTGCTCTAATAATCTATTTGTTTCTTTACTTGGACTTTTCTGGAAGTTTATCGTATTTATATTCTTGACTTGTGCTCTCAGATTTGATTATTTCCACTAGATGATTAATCATCCAAAGAAATTTAGAAGAGGTCAATCTAGATATTTAGATCGGTGTTTATTATTGTACAAACAATTTATAAGTCTTTCTTGGGAACCTATCCTTCTTATCTATAGCTAAATAGCCAAAAAGATTGACGCTTGGTTGTTATGAACTTCTCAAGAACACTAGGCAAGAATTTTTTTTCGCTCGAGAACTGTTTTTGTTATTTTTTACAATTTGCAATTCTTGCGTGTTTAGTTTTCTAAACCTCAGAGCCTTCGAGTATTGTCTCCTTACTTAATCCTCGTAATCCCTGCAACTAATTAACAACGCATAGATTCTAGAGTGGCCCTGTTCAAACTCTTAGTCATCTGATCGTGCTTGTTCATTTTTTATGCACCTTTTAAGGCTGCAGGTGAAATAGATTCCTCTAACTGGTCCCTTTCTGTGGCCTAAACATCATAAACGTGTCAGAACAAGCATCTGGATAGTGCTAACCTCGTGATTAAGCATTCATCTTAAAGTAAGATTATTTTTATTATGTATTCTGTCCTCTGTAAAGTTTGATTAAACGGACTTACGTGTACTAAAAAAGAAGGATAAATTTTCATATTGTTTGATAGCATCAGTATCGGAGTGACAAATATAAGCTAGTTGTGTCCTGGCCACATGCTTCTAGAGCTGGGGAAGGATAATATATCTTAATCTGGGAGATCTAAGAAGTAGCTACGCAGCTATATACTAGCAAAGCTTAATCCATGTACCAGTAGGACTGCACCATTGAGTCATTTATTGAGATCACTATAGGTCAATATATTTTATGCAAAAAATATAGTTTATAATAAAAATGGAAAACTTAAATTTAGGTTGATTCTACTTTACTAAGTGGTGTGATCAAACTGACTAGTACTGAGTCCATGTTGGCCTCTATCCAAGCCAATTATTTCTATGAATTGATATTGAAATTGTCATAGGCTTATAAGGTTTAAAGAACTTAGTACTGGATCTACGGGTTTAGCAACGTGCAGTTTGTTGTATATCTAGAAATGGTACATTTATTGAGATCTAGTATCGCAGACAAGTTTGACATTTCAAATTTGATGTAGGTATTCATAATAAAATTGATTTTTAAGCTGCAATTTGGTCCTTATCATTCCCTGTAATTAAATGAGTTGTTGAATGATATCTTGGGAAGTCTAAAATCACTAAATCATTGTTTAGAAGCCTAGCACAATTATTAGTGGCTTAATACCTAATTACATGCATATGCAAAATCGTTGATGTTAGCTATGAAATTGTAATAGTCAAGATAGAAGCAGGTTTAGAAAAGTTAAAAGTGTTGAGGTAGTTTGCAAATTAAAGAAATGGGTAACATACAGGGACTTCAGATGCAAAAGTGTTATTGTTTGAAATCTTCATGTGCTATATTGGTTTCCTTGGCATGATATTGGCAGGTTTTGTGCGGTAAGAAGCACAATAAGAGTTCAGAGATAAGATTATTTCCACATTCTACTGAACATTGTCTTGAACCGATTCATGCATCAGATAATAGGATATCTATGCATATGCATGAGATTCACCACATGGCATATATAAAAGTTACATATTTCTCTAGGGTCAGTTTGCTTGGATGTAAGACACAAGGGGGAAAGGAAAATTGATATAATAATGTACATAATGATGGAGCTTCATATGTAATTTTGTGAGCCTTTCTTCCCTTTGCGACTAATCTTCAATTGACTTGCCCAATGATATTGATTTTTAATTCAACCAAATTTAATATATCTGTGAATGAACTAGATGAGAGAATAAGATTATAAATATTGCTTAATATAATCTCAATATGACAGATGAACAAAATAAAGGATTAATAGAGAAAACTATATTTATAAAGAAATTATATTTATTATTTTAGATTTTTTTTGTACCCCATATAGTTAGGATTTTCTCAAGCATTTAGACACAGGTTGCTTGCACATTGTTAATCTGTAACTAGTAGCTTTAATTTATGATTTTAATTTTGATATATATATATATATATGTATGTATATATATATGTACTGTCTTAATGCATAATGCATATGCACCTGAATGTATACTTATTACATACACTTTTTAAAACCAGTTTTTGAGAACTGCAAAAAACAAGATGTTTTTTTTCCAGATATTTAAATTGAGTTCAAGCTCCGATTGTTAGGAAAAATACAATCACACTCATTTCATTTCACCAATAATTTCAGGTATTGAGGTAAAATTCCGTTTAGAGTACTTCACAGTGATCAAAATCTTTGGCATGCACTCCAAGTTATTTCTGGCACAAAACAAAATGCTTCCATCGTTTCTTTTTTCATTTTATTGGTGCTAGTATGGTAGAATTTTAGGAAATAATCCGTTTTGGATAATGGATGAAAATTTCCAGAATACTAGGAAAACAATTGATTGTTTAGAGCCCAAATGGACAATTTGGATGTATTGCTTAGACATGTATCTGCAGGGACCTAGAGGTTAGGAGTCTTGGTACAATGGTAAAATTATCGTCATGACCTAAAAGTCATGGGTTCAAGTCGAAACAGTCACATGGAAAACAGAATAAGATTGTGCACTGGGCTGCCGCAAGATATATCTGCAGGGAATTTTTGTTTTTATGATTATTTGACTTCTAGGAGAGGGGTGCAGCAATCTAGAAGGCTAAAAAGTAGCTTCAAGGGCTGAAGCATTCACTCTAGGTAATTAGACCTTAAAATATTCCTAATAAGATATGGGGATTTGCCATCTGCTATTATATAATTCTTTTAACTGTCTATTTAACCATCCTCACTGCCTATTAGCTCAAATCCATATTTCTGAGAACTGGCTTTCTTTTCTTCCATTTTATCCACTGAAGCGTGGTGCACTCATAGTTTCACATTCTTGGACAAGAACGAGACAGGCTTTTGGGGTCTAATTTCACTGGCTAAGGGATCCTCAAGGGCTTCTTCGTGTTTGGTTAGATTAGGGCCATGGGAGTAAGGAACAGAAAACACTTGAACTAGCTTTTAAGTTCCCCTGCAGGAATCCTAGTTTTGATGTTATTTCTTGGATTTAGATCTTCAGCTGGGTGCAAAACAAGTTCAACAGGAGGCAGGAGAAGAGATTTGATGCAGGAATTCACTCAGTCCATTGTAAGCGATGCTTACATCTCTCAGGAAAAATGGCTACTTAATTTTCTTTGATTGGCTCTCCGAATCTTTCATTTTCCTTTTAATTATATTCTTGTGAAATGTAGAAATACATGTTTTTGCTATGATATGTAGGAGTTCAATCTTTAGATGTGTTTTTCATATTCATTTGCAACAGTAGTGGGGGAAGCACAAATTCGAAAATGCTGCATTCTTGAACCTTGTTAAATATTTGAATTATTATTACTTATCCTGAAGGCTTAAGATGTTAGGAAATGACTAAATTTATAGTATTATGGTATAACATCCCTCGTGATTATGCTGGCTTAGGCATGCATGAATGTGGACAAACCTCAAGATAGTTCAAGACAACCATTGATGTTGCACAAATGGATCATTAGTGAGTGACTAAATTATCGAAGAACAACATCATGATGAGCCAAAACTCAACTTCTATGACTTGTATTCAGCTAATGCAACGTTCGAGATTTGATTAGGTGAACATAATTTTAACAGTCGATTAAACTGTTAAAGATGCCCAACTGATAGATTTGTCTTTTGTAATGTTTTTCTGAGAAATTTTAGTTGACGATGTAATAAAACATCAATCAAACATCTCAGTGCATTGTTGAGACAAAATTCATATCCACTAACATGTTCTTCAGATAATTCTATGCATGATGGTCTAAAAGAACAGAATGATATACCACATGCATTGCTAGCAATTGGCACATTTGGGGATAATGAGTTGAAGGAAGAACCTCAGCAAGATGACCAGCCTCAGAACCTGGATTCCTCAGACAAATTATCTGATTTCACCATTGAAGACGCTAACAAATTACAAGAAGAACTAAAAATGCTATTCTCACACAAGTCCAAGTCCAAGACTAGTGTTGGATTGGGGATGGGCAAAGAAGATAGAGCTAATTTGCCATTGAACAGATTCCTAAATTGTCCGTCAAGCTTGGAGGTTGACAGGACTGTTAGTGCAAAATTTGAGTCATTGGAGAGTGAAAACAATGGAGATCTGTCACCAAACACCAAGCTCATACTATACAAACTGAAAGAGGTGTTGTTGGGTAACAACAAAGCCATTAAGAAAAAATCAATTCCCTTTCTTCTGAAGAAGATGTTTATGTGTGGCAGTGGCTTTGCACCAGCTCCAAGTTTAAGAGATCCCATAATTGAGTCAAGGTTGGACAAGGTATGTTTTCATGCAGTGTTTTTTCTTTTCTTTTTTTTTTTTTGATCGAGGCAACTAACCACAAATTGGATGAACAGATCTTAAGAGGAATTCTCTCAAAGGCAATTTGCCAGCACTGTTCTGCTCCAATTTCATCAAAGAAATATCTAAAGAATGAAAAAAAGGAGCAAGTACACAAAGAGGAAGAGGAGTGTAGGAAGAAAGGTAAATCAAAATGGGTCAAAACAGATTCAGAGTGTGAGTTCGACCATCACTGCTACAATGTTTTCCTCTTGTTTTAATTTTTCATTAGTGTACTCATGGATTGATTGTGTTTACCTTGCCTCCAGTTATTGTTCTCGAAATCTAGCAGCCTATTCTTGAAGATGAACTTGGTAAGTTTGCAAAAGACGACGCTGCAAATTTGATGTTCTTCAAAAGTCAATAAGCAATTTTTGTACTTAACACGAGTGAACCTTATACACAGGTTTGTGCAGGTATGCAATGAAAAGAAAGCTATGTGCATTGGAAAGATTGGAACCTGATGAGTAGAAGAAAAAACTCAAATGTTGCACTGAATAAGCAACAAATGATTCGTTACTGGGACTGCAGCTTCTCAATGCCATATATCGAGTGTGATTCTGAACAAATTGCACAGTTTGTATAATTAATTGGTGATGTCTCTGCAAGGCAGATCTTTGGATATTCTGGGCATCGTTTGAAGGGTCATCAGTTGTGCATACCTAAAGGGAGTTGAGAATTAGTAAGGAAGCTTGCAAGATATGCTTCTATCAGAGTTTGTTTGTTTTTTTCTTCTGATATTCTGTGCTCACGCAAAGTAGTTGCACTTATATTATTTGATACTCTTTGATCTTATTGTTCTTGCTACTATCTTTTTATTATTGCTGTTGATGACTTAATGTACACAGCTCCAACCAGATCAAGTGTTTAGAACCACTGGTATAGACCAGCCCTTCATTTGAAGACAATGATAGCGTCGGCAAGTGTTATAACCTTCCAGGGTCTACACCACATTTTTGTGCCAGTTTGTGTGCCAGAGGTGGCAACGGGCTGAGTCAATGGTTTGAAGCCATCCTCGGCATATTCTAACCCTTTCCATGTCTGACACAGCCAAATCCTATACATGCCTGGCTTGACAAGGGATGCAAACTTGCAAGTAAGCACCAAGTCAGACAGCCTAGGTTGTGCTTTGTCGGACACAACCTTAGTCGATCAGGACTATCTAAGGTTTGCCTAGGGTACATCCATTAGCATGCCTAACTAATCTAGATGCCCTTGGTCAATTACTAAAAGTTTAAGTTGTGTGGATTATAAAATTAAAACTAAATTAGATTCAATATATTTATTAAATGGGTTCAATTAAAACTAAACTAGTTGTATTTTTAAATAGATTCAATTAAATGTGTACATATTTAATACAAATTGTACACATACATTTAGTGTGTTTTTATAAGTTATACTGTATACTGTGGTTCTCCTTCTTACAATTGTTTGACTGAAGAAGATTGAGGAGCTGCAAACCTCATAAACATGGCCAGAACAACCTCAGAGAATGATCAGAGCACACATTACCTGAGTGCTTCTCTTAGCACAGTGGATCACTGTGGATTAGATGAAGGTATTTGTAAATATTTGTTTTGAAAATTCACCTGAGTTTAGGATATATAAATCAGCCATGATTTAACTTGGAATCAATCTTCTGAACAGAGACAGATGCAAATGAACTACTACACAGATGAAGTAGGATTTGGGTGCAGAGATCAAGATACTGCCATCCATGTCCAGGTAAAAAGTCCGAGACCTTGCACCGATATTTCAACTTCATGTAGCAGAAACCACATTTGCTTGCCTTAAAGTTTCAGATTAGCAGTATATATATAAGTGCATGAGGCCGCTGTTGGCGACCGTTCTGCGTTTGATTTCTTCGGCATTGACGGCGATGACACTATAGTCTAACCCTTGAACTCTAGGAGACATCGGTGTCGTCCGATCGCGGTCAGAATCTGGCTAAATTACAGTCAGAATCCGTTTGTAGGAGCACGAGGAACGGCTGCAATCTGGTGAGTTACTGTGCATTTCCATTTGTCATGCACAGTCGCACGTGATAAAAAACGTAGGTGATCAAAACCGTATATATATATGTTATCTTACACAATTCATCCGTGAGCACCCGTGAGTACCTTCATTATCCATCGTCTGATCCCCTAGGGTTCAAGAATTGGACTATAGTGTTCATCCGATCAGACGGTGAATAATAGAGATGTTCCTGGGTGCTCACAGATAAGTTATATAGCAGACCATTTTTATATATATATATATTATCCTGTACAATTTAGCCGTGAGTACTCAGGCGCACCTTCATTATTCATTGTCCAATCCTAT
>JBAMHZ010421339.1:0-11606 GCA_037177395.1 Alpinia galanga
GAGTCGCCAATGGAGTGGATCAGTCGAGTCACTAAGTCAACTGATGGCCAGTCGAGTCGTCAATCGAGTGTCACTTGCTTCTAAGCAACTCTAATGGCCAGTTGAGTCGCCAGTCGAGTACCACTTGCTTCTGACCAACTCTAACACACTTTCTCAAAAGTTTACCCTAGGTCAGTCGAGTCACCCACTCGACTAACCAAGCAGCTGAGCTCCCAGTCGAATGGTACTCTGACTGAACACTGTTTCAAACAATCCTTCGGTCAAAACTCCACTTGCCAAGCGTGGTCACCCTTGACTCACTAGGACTTCTCCTTTCCAGGCATCTAGTCAACCTTGACCTGCTGGTACTTCTCCTTGCTAGGCATCTGATCAACCTTAACCTGCCAGGACTTCTCCTTGCCAGGACTTCACTCATCCGGGACTTCCACTGCTTAGACTTCACTCATCTGGGACTTCCACTTGCCAGGACTCCACTCATCCGAGACTTTATCAACATCTACCAGGATTTCACTCATCCGAGACTTCCACTACCTAGACTTCACTCGTCTGAGACTTCCACTTACTAGGACTTCACTCATCCGGGACTTCATCAACACCGAGCATCCAGTTAACCTTTACCTACTTGGACTTTTCCGTGCCAACTTCCTGTTGGACTTTTGCTCACCAAATATCCAATCAACCTTGACCCATTTGAATTTTCCATTTGTCAAGTATTTGGACAACCATGACCCACTTGACTTTCCATCATCCTCCAACCATCATGGTCAACCTGACCAAATGATGATTTCACCAATAATCTCCCTCTCTTACTCGACTTCCTTCGAGCTTGGTCAACCTTGACCTGTGGTAGATTATACCAACAACTTTACATTGTCAAACATCGAAACTCAAACATCAAAACCCAAACTAATTCTCTCTTGAGCTTGGTCAACCTTGACTCGAGGTTGATTATACCAACAATCTGTAGTAAAAGGTACTATTTTGTGCAAGAGTATGTATCTCAAGACTCTTAAGGAAATAGTCAAAATGAAAAAAAGATCATATGTCAGTGTCATTAGTAGTTTGATGTATATTATGTTGTATACACAACCTGATATCAGCTATATTGTTGGCTTAGTTAGTCATTTTCAGTTAAACCTAGGACCAAAACACTAGAAAGCAATGAAGAGGATATTCATATATCTTCAGGGGTCAACAGATTATTATCTCTGTTTTCAAGGATCTAATATAAGCCTAAAGGGCTATGCAAATGCAGATTGGACAGGATATCTGTGATAGAAAATTCATATATGGCTATACCTTTTTGATGAATTGTGGCTTCATCTCATATAACAACAAGAAATAGGCTTGTGTAGCACTATCGACAATAAAAGCTGAGTATGTGGCTTGTTTAGAAGTTGTGTAAGAAGCTGTTTGGTTAAGAAGGTTCTTGAAGCATCTAAAGATTACTGAGGACAGTGGGAGTTCGACTTTAGTGTTCTGTGACAATTAAACTACTATAGCTTTTTCTAAGGATTTTAAATATCACAGTAAGGGCAAACATATAGCTATTAAGTATAATTTTATAAGGAATATTATTGATAAGAAAAATATAATTCTTGAGTATATCTGTGCATGTGCTATGCTTGCAGATCTTTTTACTAAATTATTGACTAAATAATCATTTTAAGGACATGTAAATTCTTTGGGACTTCGGAGAATGTAACATATTGTAATAACAATTGAATATTATAAAGTATTTTATAAAATGTCATGATCTATTCAATATATATGTCCTTGTTACATTTAGATAAAGTCTCGGTGAGAATGTTGATGGGTTGAGATTGGTCCTTTCACATGAACAATTATCTCTATTTGTTTAAGTATATATAGAGATAAGACCATTATTTATGGGACAACTAGTGAAGCTATGAATGGAGACATACCTAAATTGGATCGCCCTAATAGCTGTATTAAGATGAGATCATTTGATAATAATGATCAAAGTTAATGTACCCATCATTTACTAAACCTGCTAGAAGTCAGATTGGAATTCATGAGTTGAATTCAGGATTAGATTGAAAATGTCTAGATCGCAATCTGGATGATGTTAAATTTGAGAAAAATATACACTCCTTATTAGTAAAGAGAATAATATCTTAACATGTGATTCATATCACATGTGCTATAATGACAATAAAGGTAGTAAGAGAATGGATCTCTGCTTCTCTACTATGTGAGACCCTTGAGATTATATGTTAATCTCGATTTTATCTTAAGTGACTATTTAGCTGTCTACTTCTATTGACCATGAATGATTCGATATATAGAACATGACTAAGAAAGTGATTGATTAAAATGAATATATTCTAGCTAAAAAAAATATTAAAATAGATTTACATCTTTGACATTTATTTACTAGTCGACCAATTATATTTTTTATTTAGTACTTAAAATGTGATAGTGAATAATTGTATTAATTAAAAATATTGAATATGCTCTTGACATAATAATCATTATGAGAAATTAGAGATGTTGATGTAAATGATTTAATCTGGGGTAAATATAAGATATTAATGTCTTTAATTTATTTTGAAGGGCGGCTATATAAAGTGCAATAACTTTCTTAATATTAATTGCTCAGTATGCTTGTTGTTATATGAACCATTTTTTCTAAGTATAAATTGGATGTTCTTATTAGTCTTGTGGCTTGACTTGGATGAGTGAATGATATTGACAGTTGCTGGAAACTATAAGTGTGCTTGTAGTTGCAACTGCATTACATCTAAGTAAAGAGGGCATAGACCACATCCAAGTTTAGAGAAGAACATATGTATAATCTCTGGAGGATTAGATGATGGGTTCATCAAAGAAAAGGAGAACATTCAAGGAGAGTGGGATTTGATTTGTTAAAGAAGGAATGCTCGTTTATAATCATCCTTTAGACAACAAGTTCAAGGATCATTCGAGAAAGGCATCGAACTGTAAATGTTTCATTTTGCAATTTGATCATGCACATCTTTTGAAAATGCATCAACAGATATCCCATCAACTAGGACACGAATTCGATAGAGCACCCCCTCCCCCCCTTTCCATAAGTGAATATATAGAGGACGACTTCACAAGTAAAGCACAATTCCTGATGTAGATGACCGCATTTAGTGGATCCCCTCCATGCTATGGTTGTGAACTACCATACAACAATTTGAAATGCCATATACTATGGTTTCAAATCAGAAACATGTAATAGGGTTGTGAACTTTCAAAGACAATGGTTTGGAAGACCATATACGACAGTTATGAATAACTGTATATTATGAGTTCAAAGGCCATATACTATATATAGATTTGTATTAATTGAACATATATACTTCGATTTGGATTGCCCATATACTATTGTTGCAAAAGACATTTCAGTATGTTCGAGCCAAAAACTCTTCTAAATATTACACCTAAATACTACTGTTCCCAAGTCCTAGAATGTATGTATGGATTTTTCCTTCAGTGAGATGATAAACCTTAGAACATTGGGCTATTGGACCGCTCACTGCGAGCGGCTTTTTGATTTATCTTATCGGTCGATAGGAAATTTCCGTGGGGCCAAATGCTTTTCAACTTTCAAAGTTCCAAAGCATATCTATGGTTTAGAAGAGTCAGGAATATAAATACTACAATTTTATGGCTCTGTTGCTATAAAATAAGTACAGTCAACTTCTTCAAGATTCATTATTATTGACAGAGACATCCTCTATAAGATCGTTTATGGAGTGGAGGTGCATATATATATAATTCATGTCTCTTCTTCTACCTTTTCTATGTTTCGGAAAAACTTTTAGAAACCTTTTTTATTTTGGAAAATTCTAAGCAGGATCTACAGTGGAATGTAAAAATATGGCAAAATGCAAGAAGTAAATGACGATATAAGAATTTTAGCAGCAAAACTTTGGTCATAAAATGATCATTAAAATGAGACGCACAACCAAAAAGCCAGTAATCGTATTGTACCTCAGTTCAAGATGTATAACATGAAGAGATTTTCCCAACTGATCCTTGGCAAGATTAACAGCAAGCTCAATCTGACCACCAGCAGGGGATGACTTAACAGACACAAGCAAGAAATCGGCGAGTATTTGCTGAAGCCTAAGATTGTCACCGTAAACACCTTCACTCATGGAGTCATCAGATACGTCGTAGATTATTGTGACTCCCTTTGCCTCACTGGCAATCATGACTTGGCTTACAGCAGTGACCACCATATCATGCAGTGCAAACTCGACCATTTCGAGATCCAACCAGCTGAATGCACAAGAAAAAGGAAGAAAAATGTCACATTGGTGAGTAAGATCATAAGTTACTTAGTCTATATCCATTTTTAGCTGAGAGATCAAAACTAAAAAATAAACTGAATGGTTGGATTGAGAATATAACACAGCTGTATCGAGTTAGTTGTAGGATGAACAATACCTATCCATGATGCTCTCAAGATCCAAGTCATTGAGAATCTTATTTAGCTGGCGCTGACACTTTGTTCCAGTGTCGATAAGCTGTTTCTGTTCATCGCACAAGTCGGTATCTTCAAGTAACTTCCTTGTGTACATGATACCAGAAAGGGGATTCCTGATCTCATGCCTTATGTAAGAAAGTGCCTTCAATCTTTTCATCACAACCTGTTCAGAAATTTGCTTTACCTGAAGGACATGTTGCAGCTCATGACTAGCAATGTGCAAAAAACAAAAGATCCCTCTAACGACCCCTTCGTCGTCCACTTTCTTGCTCGCCGACAATAGGCACTCTACAACCTTACCGTCGCGATTGATAAAACTAAACGGAGACTTCTCAGTTTCTTGCCCCGTCATTGCATTGTTAACAATGATGCTGAGATTCACATAGGCATCTTGAGTCTTCATTACGCAGAAGGCAACATGACTTCCGAAAACCTCACCTAATAACATTTTATCAATCACTTCTTCTCTCTGCCATCCAGATAACTTGGTCATAGCAGCATTCCACTCTGAACACCATCCAAATGCATCTGCACCAAAAATTGGAGGAATCAATGGGCTTGGATTGTGGACAATGGCTTTATAGTCTCCTTCGATCCGAGTAAACTTGTCCATGGCCATCTTATGACTAGTCATGTCTTGAGCCACAAAGCAAACACCAACTACATTATTGTTGACATCGCGACTTGCACAAGCATTCACAACCAAAATGACTGGACCCTCATCCCTCTTCGGACCATAAGTTTTCATTTGAAATTGCACATTTTGCTCCTCCTTTCCTGAATATATACAAGGAAAAAAAAAACACAAGAAAAGTGTGTCAAGTAGAAGAAATTTATTTTTAATATGTGAGGGGATCCTGAATAACAAAAAGGACTGTGATTCTCCTAGAAACACCAAATATGTAACTTTATAATTGTTTTGAGGTGAAAAAGAGGAGCATAACCTTACCTTGTAATGCCAAGTGAAGCATCCTCCTGACAGCATCTACTGAGCAATCTTCGACAAGTCCAAGTAAATGTTTCCCTATGGCATTGTCAACTGAAAGACCTGTTAGTTCAGCAATTTTGAGATTCCACCCATTTAAGATACCATCGATATCTACAGCCAAAATTGGCACGGTAGCTGTTTCGATTAGACGGACCATTTCATTCGTCACTGCCTGTAGCTCCACCAGGCCTTCTAGCTTTAGGTCATTGATCTTGGAATCTAAAGTTTCCTCTTTGTTCAAATTGCTAGCTTCATTCAGAGTCCCCCTTAGTATAAGCTGCAGTGAGTGGATGGCATCCATCTCGTAGTCATTCCAAGAAGAGCTTTTCATTTTTACGACTTCGAGGAAAGCTTTGAACGATGATCTCGGGTGCATTCTCCTGCCATCATCCTTGTCTGCAGGGTCATGTTTTGCACCTCCCCATCGAATTTCAGAAGCAGTATGAGATCTGAACCAAAAGAGGACATCCTTAGAAGTTATCCTAGCAGCAGCCATTCCGCAAACATCATCACCGAGAGCAGAAGCACCAGGATATCCAGCATCCAAGAGGCTATCAGTACTTAAACCCGTCGAATCCATGTGATTCTCCAAAAGCCAGTAGGCGATGTCGCGAATCTGCGTTTCAGGAGGCGCCAAACCAAGTCGCCACACCTTGTTCTGGTAAAGAAGTGCAGCACCATCACATTTGACCAGATCCATGATATTTGGAGTCTGAGTTACAATTCCTATAGGCGAAGTTTCTTTGAGGAGCATATCGCAAAGGAGGGTTTGGGTGCGCAAGATGTTCTTCTCTCGAATCTGATTCTCTAACTCGAACTCCTTGCTCACATGAATGGCAAAGACCTGCATTAGGAACTCACAAGCATATCTCAAGGGGAAAGGCACAAACCTGGGGCTCTCGTTGTGGCACACAACAAGGCCCCAAAGCCTCTTCCTCTTCTGCTGCTGCAACTGTTGCTGCGCCTCCGCGCCCTCGTTCTCATCACTTTCGTTGACCGCCACGGCCATAACCAGCGATGCGATCGAGTTCATGTTCTCCATGTACTGCAAGTGGCAGCTATGTGGTGCTCTGAGGGTAGAGCCACAGAAAGTGATGCCAAAGGGCAGCTTGTCGTCTTGGTAGATCTTCACCGGCTTCGCGCGGCAATCGCAGATGATTCGCACTTTGTTCTTCATGAAAAGAAACCGAGCAGCTTGGGGAATGTCAGTGGCGGGATAATGCAGTCCCAGGTAAGGTTCGAGACCGGGTTTTGTGATCTCCGCGAAAACCTCGCCATGGTCGTCGTCGTGGAACTTGTAAACCATGACCCTGTCGTAGCCCGTGAGCTCGAACACCTCTTCTATTACGGTATTGCTGAGTCGCTGCATGTTGCCACCGGGTAAAGATTGAAGCTTGGCTATGGCTTTTGCGGCGAGCTTGTAGGACTGCAGAGCGCCGGCGGCGGTCATGGGCACCTCGCTGGGCTTCACTGGCTCGAAGTCGATGATCAAGCAGCCGGTGACGCGATGCACGATAGCGTAGAAGGGCTTGCCGGATGTCTTGCAGTGGACGAGGATGGGGTTGAGGAGGGAGACCTCCGCGAAGCCGAGGGCCTTCTGCAGCGCCGCCGTGCTGGGGGAGGTGAAGAGGGAGCGGATGTCGGTGCCGATGCCGAGCGTGGGGTGGTCGCCGACACTGGGGACGGTGTGGCTGACCATGGTAAGCATCTCCGGAGCGTTCTCGCTGTAGGCGATCACCTTGAAGGCCTTCTCGTCCAGAGCCAACAAGCATCCGAAGGGCTGGATCAGCTTCCCCTTCTGGATGTGCTGCAGGTAGGCCGTCACCTTCTCGCTCCGCCGCTGCTCCCCCGGCGTCGCGCGCAGCGCCGACACCGACTGCGAGTAGTCGAAGGACTCGCCGTACTCCTCGAACTCGGCGTCGAGCTTTGCGTCCACGGTGGTCTGCGCCACTATCCGCGCGCTGTGCCGGCTCCTGCTCGAGCTAGTGGATGACTGCGACGGCCGCGACGACGACATCTCCCACACCGGCGTACAAGGCGGCGCCTGTGAGGATCAATAGCTAGCGCGCCCAAAAAAAGGTACAGCAGCAGAGACCTTACAAATCGAAGCTGAAAGCTCGTACTGCAACGACCCTTGGAGACTAGAAATCGACAGCAGAAAACCAGATTGGGATAAAATAATAATCTTTTACCAAGAAACAGCAGGCACGCACTCCGCTAGTCCTCTCCCAATGGTTAAGATTGAGTTTGACATAAAATAAAAACAGAACAACTTTTTTTGGACCCTTTTTTTGCGGCTTTGAGCTTGGCCCCAAGAACCAATAGGCGTACGACTGTTCCCAATCTCGGTGCCGCCTCCTCCCTTCCCCAAGAGGGTAATGAGAGCTCCTGCTCAGCAGAAGAGATAAGAGCATCAACAAGGGCGTGCGGCCGCAGAGGAGAGTGTCGGCTCGTGCGTGCGTCTACCTTTTAGGGACCGCTGACTCAAACCCACGAGTCACAGCGATGCACTCGCGCCATTCCAGAACACTACCCATGCAATTCAACTTGTGAAAATTAATCAATATTCTCGTCCCAATCGGGCCGAATTTCTTAATTTTTCACCGGAGTAAACGTCAATTTGAAGGAGGCAAAAGGCCACCAGCAACTCCCGCCGCAACCGCCATTGCCATTGTCGTCGCGGCCGCTGATCCGGCCACAACAACCTATTTTGACCGCCGAAGCAGACAGACAGAGAGAGAGAGAGAGGCTGAAAGGGAACCGGCATTCCGGTCAGATTTCCAAGCGCAGGTGTCGAGCGCCGGTTGGACGAAGCCGCGGGTCCAACCGAGATCAACTAGATTTCTCAGGATCTATCCCCAGCGCCGACGTAACCCTCTTGGGCCTCAAGCTGGGGCCAGGCAGGTGCGGGTGACGTGGGGCTTCACGTGAAGATGGGGTGCCATGGCAGAACTCCCCATTCCCTATTAATTAGTGTGCCAGTGGATCAGAAGGTGAACAATGGTCCATCTTTTTTATTTTTTTATTTATTTATTTTCCTTTTCTCCCTCTCTCTTCTCTGTCATAATAAAAAACCAAAATTGTGACGTGTACAGAGTTCTTCTTATCGTCTCAACTTTGTCTCTCTTTTTTTTATATATAATTTTTTTTTTTAAATCTACTCGTTATCCTCGCACTGGTCTGAAGCCCCAACTGTGGTCACCACGTGGGCTAACGCTCTCGATAGAATGATCGTTAAAATATATTTGAAAAAATAATAATTAAAATTTTTTTAAATAAATTTTTAGTATAATAGTTTTAAAATAATTTCAATTAAATAAGTAATTTTTATCAAATTAATAAAGGCTTTTTATAATATAGACTAAATTAAAACAAAAAATAATTTTATTTAAAAAAAAAAACGCCAACTAATTGAGTTGTCTTTTGGATGCTTCGCTTTGAAAAAAAAGACAAATTTGATAATAATAAAAAAGTCTATTAGGGTATACCATCAATCCTGTGGGAAATTAAAATAATAATAATAATATACATTTATTTATCATTAGAAAGCTAATGCGTATTTAATAAGGTGCATGTTAGCTGTCAGCGTCAAATAAGTTAAATTTAATGTGGCACGAGGCTAATTAAAATATGAATGGTATTGTAGAAGTGATGATTAGATTTAATCGCGGTATTACTTTTTTTTTTAAGGTTAAGTATTTATATTTAATTATTCGCATTAGGTTTATGGTACAAATTAGAGATTGAAGTGATGGAGTTTGGATAATAAATGAATAAATGAAGAGTCCTTAAGCTCGAGGAGGAACTCAAAGACCCATTTTATAAGGCGTTAATTGTTGCAATTTTAGATTTATTAAGGATAAAAAATGATATTATTTATTTAGGTGACTTATAAAGATTGAATAAGGAGTCTATTATTAGTAGTTAAAGTTTGAGCAACTAAAATTGTGTTGATCAATCAAATGATTGTTTGAAGATTTAGACTTTTTATTTGAAGGTTAGGTTCAACTTAACTTAATGACACACCTACTTGAGAAGCCACTATTATATTATTTCTATTTTATTTTATTTTTTATCGTGCTTTCTCTTCTCCATTCAACTTCGCCAATGGTTGCTTCGTAATCTCTGTTATCGTCCATTAATTTGTGCTAGCGGGAGAACAACACGATTAAGCTTTTTTTTTTCTTTGGTTGCCATGAAAAGCCTTTTCTATTCGTTTAAGAAAAAAAATCATAAAAGTGATCTTTTTATCAAAAAAGGGTGTTCTGTGTGTATATATATATATATAGTTTTAATATACTAGATCTAGTCAAATTTATATGTGCTCATGTGCATCACAAAAAATGTACAATATAATTTCCACTGCTCCGACACTAACCTCCCTCTAACCGTTAAATTACAATCAAATTACGGTCAGAATCCAACCGCGATCAGGTCAGTGCCAGAGTCCAGCCCAATGGCAAACAAATTTGGGATGTAATTCGGTTAGATTCTAGTCGATTTCAATGGCAATCAATGGTGTCGGCATCCCCTCATAGTTCAGGGGTTGACCTATAGCTTCGTCGCCATCAATCCCAAAAAAATCGACAGCCAATTGACGAAGATGCCTGCGGCACAAGAGATGCCCTAGGCGCATTCTCTTGTGCAATTGTACATGACGCACAATACTTATCCTTGCCCGATCGCAAAATCAACCTCTGATCATCGAATTGTGGTCGGAATCCTACCACGATCGGGCCAACATCGAAGTCCAGCCTAACAGCGACCGAATTCTGGTTGATTTTGACAGTGATTAACGGTGTCAACATCCCCTGAGGTTCAGGAGTTGGACTATAGCTTTGTTGCCATCGACGCCGAAGAAATCGGCCGCTAATCATAGTAATATACGATCGACGTATATAAGGTCGATTTCTTCAGTATCGACGACAACGAAACTATAACTCAACCCCTGACCCTAAAGGGATACTAGCACCATCGGTCGCCGGCAATCACGATTGGTCGAATTCCGACCAAAATACGGGTGAAATTCAACTGCGGTCGAGTTGGAATTCAGCCAATTATAGCCACCAATGGCTATGCGCTAGCGGTTGTCAGGCTAGATTTCAATGTCGACTCGTTCACGACAAGATTCCAGGTGAAATTCGATCGAAATCTGACGATCAAAGATTGATTTGCAATCAGACAGAGATAGATACTATGCATCACATACAGTCGCACATTATCCTTCCCCATATATGAGCCGCTCATCCTCACTCATCAGTATTTGATCGGATTCCAACCTACACTAAATATATCCATTGTAGTCGTTGCAATTAATAATTGCTACAATATTGTAGAAGTTACAATATGTACCTGCTACAACGTATTAATCAACACTTATGCATATGCTGCAGTAGCTAAAAGTGTGGGGTAGTCAAAATAGGTCGAGCGAATCAATCTAGTTGAGTGGGGTTGGTTGTGTTGAATTGGTTAGTTGAGCCAAAAGAGTTGTTTGGATTGAGCATGTCATGTCAATCGAGATGCGTCAATCAAGTCAAGTGAATTAGTCAGGTGAAACAAACAAAGCTAATTGGCCAACCTAGGCTAGGCTAGGCTAGGCTAGGCAGGTCAATCGATCTATACAAACAAGGTGAGTAATCAACTTGAGCAAATCAATTGATCGAGGTACATTAAACAAACAGTTGGTCTACATAAACTAAAGGAGTCAATCAATTGAAGCAAACTAATTTGGCTGAATCACTCGAGCAATTGCAAGGCAGTTGGAACAAATTGATTAGGCAAATCAGTTGTGCCAAATAATTTAAACAAACATTCAAGGGAAGTGAGTTTGATAAGTTGATTGAGCTAGATGCTTCAAGTTAGTTGGGCCGTGTAGCTCGAGCAAGTTACAAAGCATTCATTGTACACTGTGCGATGTGTGACTAGAGATGCATAGTATCTTTTTCTCTGTGCATGCTCTCTTGACATAATCAATATTGGTCGGATTTCGACTATTATCTGACCAAAGTCCAAGTTCAACTACAATCCTATTGGAATGCATCGTGGCCAAATTCTTGAGCACCTGCTCCATGTGTGCTCATGTGTGAAAATATGAAACGCATAGTAACTTTTCTTTTTCCACTGCACTTAGAGTTT
>JBAMHZ010421350.1:0-11605 GCA_037177395.1 Alpinia galanga
GAGCCCTTTGAATTAGATGCGATAAGATATGAGTGTGACTAAAGAAGCTGAGGCTGACTAAAGCTAAAGCTTGAGTGAGACTAAAGGTTGAGGGATCCAATGCTGAAGCACTTTAGCTTCCCTATAAAAGGATCTCAACTCTTGCTAGTTCATCAGTCAAACACTGACGCACTACTTGAGTAAAAGATTTCCTCTTGTAAGATTGTAAGTCACTCTGTTTAATATTTCAAATTTCCTTCACAAATAGTATGTACTTTCTCTAGTTCTTGGTAGTTATCTCTTTGTGAAAGAAATTTCCTCTCTGTTCACACTTCTTTTTGGTATCAGAGCTATTTTAAATTAATGGTTGAATAGAATCCTTCAGACGAGCTATTCTTGATTTAGGTACTGCGGTTAAGAAAACTAAAGCTTAAGTAGTTTCTTTTCATTGTACATTTAAGCTTAAAACACAACTTTGAAAAGTATTTCCCGAAAGACGTAAAGTGGTCAAAGGTGGAAAGCCAAATAGAACCACGGAGAAGGTGAGGGAAGAATTTCAGGGAAAGGTAATAAGTCTCAGATGTCCAAACAATGGGAAGAATCTATATAGCAATGGTATTTGAAATCTCATGCCTCTCATCTTGAATATCTCGACCTTTCGGAAAATACAAAGCCTACAAATAGCAGGAGTTTGATAGTGATTATCATGGCCAGATCAAGAAACTATTCTTTAACAACTCCACATGACTGGCCTTTATTACCCAAGGTGATTCTCTTGCACAGATTATTTTGGAACATATTATTAACCCCACTCTTTAGGAAGTCACACAATTTACTATTACAACCACCCGTGGCGAACAAGGGTTTGGTTCGACTAATCCACAGCCACTATCTCCTGAACTTATACGTATTCTTCTACCACCTGAAGCACCAACATCCACAGTTCACCCATCAACTCAACCAGACCACTTTGAACAGTGGTATCAACGGCTGACGGATCGTTATCTAAATCCGTCGGATTTCAATGCAAGGGTTACAAGCCTAGGGGACACTGTACCTCAACCCATAGAATATTTTGTGGATGATGATGATGATCACGTTGACCCTGGTGATGTATTTCTTACCACTATTCAGAATGAACCCTCCTCTGATGATGATTTTGAATCCTTTTATCATAATTTTTACGCAATGGAAGGTGGTGGGAGTAGTAGTGATTCTGAAAATGATTCTGATTCTAAACATAACTTACCTTACCCGCTAATGTTTCCTCAACTCCAAATTTATGTTACTAAAATTGAGTAAGTCAGTTCTTATGATTACCCACAGCTGGCATGGTTAACAGAACAGGTTTACTCTACATCAGCAGTCTCCACATACAGGCCACCTGTTGATACTACAATGGGACCAACAGGGTACCCTCCAGCTCCAGCTATAGCCCCATCAGGCGAGGGACCTAGCAGACCAGTAGTTTATGAATATCAGCCCTATAAAGGACCTCGGAAATTTAAATCCAAGGATTATTTTGAATTGTGGAATTTACCTTCAGCACTCCACCAGACTGGGGCCATCTTTGTTATTCCCACACAGCTAGGACAATTTGATGAAGTATTCATGAGATGGGAATCTATTACTAAGAACCTAGTTTCTTTACAGGGCTTTACTGACCCAGTTAGTAAAGTCGAATTTATTGAAAATCTCCTAGGGGAGTCTGAAAAACTGGCTTGGATACAATGGAGGATGTCCTATCTCGACGAATACCAGCAGCTGTTAAATAACACTAAAGGATCCGGAGGAACTCAAAACATTTTATCTCAGATAAGGACCATCTTTATGTTTAAAAACCCTTACAGAGGCTCCACAACAATCCAAGAAGAGGCCTACAGGGATTTAGAGAGGCTTTTCTACAATAATTTAAAGGATATACTTCAATTTCTAAATGAATACATGCGCCTAGCCTCAAAAACTGGGAGATTGTATACTAGCCCGGAGCTTTCTAAAAAATTATGGTCCAAAATGCCGAGAGAACTGGGAAGAAGAATTAAAGAAGCCTTTGAGCAAAAATACTCTGGGAATTATATTGGGGTATTTCCCAGAATACTATTCTCATACAAATATTTAGAGAACGAGTGTAAGGATGCCGCTTACAAACGAGCACTAAAGGATTTATCCTTTTGTAGTGATATTCCTATACTAGGTTACTATAAAAGGTCAGAACAGAAGTATGGCATCAGGAAGTCTAAGACCTTTAAAGGGAAACCGCACCCCTCACATGCCCGAATAGAGAAAAAGAAGTACCTTGTTAGAAAACAAAAGTGCAGGTGTTTCCTCTGCGGTGAAGAGGGACATTTTGCCCAAGAATGTCCCAATGAGAAAAGAAATATCAAAAGAGTTGCAATTCTTGAAAACCTTGATATCCCAGATGACTATGAAATTATCTCTGTCAAAGAAGGGGAAAATCCTAGTGATGCAATTTATAGCATCTCTGAGAGAGAGGATGGATATGAGGTACACCATGATTTTAATTCTTTAACATTTCATGAAAAGATTTTTATGTTAAGAGAAGAAGGACGCTCGTGGTTAATCGGCCCAGATCAAGGGTACCGGGCCCTAGCTAGATTTTCCACTTTCCAACAAAAGAAAACGGTAAAAGTCACCTCTTAACCATTAATTTAAAGGTTAAAATGAGCTAGGTTCAAAATGAGAAATTTTTCGTGCAAAAGATTGAAATTCATCAATTTAGTAGTCCCTATTGATCCGCCTATGAATTATCATAAGGAAAGTAAATCACGGTAAACCTTTGACCCTTAAGACTAGCAATCAATGCATGGAGGAACGATATCCTTGCATTTATAAAGGATTGATCAGTTATCCATTGTATAATATCTGCATGCAATAGCTACTAGGCCCTTCTTGCGGGGGCTAACGGGGATCTCTATTTTAGGGTAGGGGCTAATAGAAAGAAAATGTGCATGCAATGGAAGATGTATTATATACAACTATATGCAACAACAAAACATCTATATAGTCTCCTAGATATATTCAACTCGATTTTTAACTTGTGATATATTTACCAATACTTTTCTTCCGAGTGGAATGATAAATCCTAAAACATTGTACTATGTACTTTTTAATTTATCCTAACAAAAAAAAGCAAAACTTCTATGGAGTCCAATTGATCCTTCTCGGAATCTATGGGATAAAAAAATGTAAATACTTAGTGCTAATTAAAAAATAAATAAATAAATAAATATGAAAAGAGAACGAGTTAAGAGACTATCCATGCAGAGAAAGTGATGGCCAATGAAAAGTTGTTGCAAAAGGGGAAGTAGAGTGATGATGTCGAAGACATTGTAAGGTAGAGATAAGAATCCAAATGATACTCGATTGCAACATTAAGTCAAACCATTGCACTCGTAAAAGAATCTCAAACTCAAGATTTCATTACTCAACATTAAGACTTTCAAAATTGTCTTAATCTCACAAAATTGTAAGCCAAAGAGTCAATTCCCAAGTAACTGACAATCCACAGATGTTTGCTTTGCAAGTTGTGTTTGGTATCCATCAG
This sequence comes from Alpinia galanga, assembly GCA_037177395.1. Lineage (NCBI taxonomy): Eukaryota > Viridiplantae > Streptophyta > Magnoliopsida > Zingiberales > Zingiberaceae > Alpinia > Alpinia galanga. Next base: position 3,545 of record JBAMHZ010421350.1, read on the forward strand.
ATTTGATACCTATTTGTGTTTTGAATTTATCAGATAAACAAACTGCTCCAAGTGAATCATTTGATAAAGGTCATATACCTTCTCCAACAGATGTGGCTGTTACATAATGAAAATTTTAAAAATAAATAATTAATAAAATAAAAACAAAATCAAGAAACATCAATGGCTATAATTTAACAAATATGAACAACAAACGAGAAATTTACTAATGCCATACAGAAACGAAACTGCCCTTTCAAATTTTTAAAAACTAATGAAGCCATCATATAATCTTTGGACGGTATGCATTAACTGATTGCTGCATACAAAATCACTTCAAAATGATTGTACTATGCGTAACTCATCGAATACAAAATCCATAAGACACACGAAAAGGAAGGAACGAAGGAAAGGTACGAACAACTGCTCTATTAGAGGTACAAAACATAGAATAAATAATTTTTACCAGAACACTGAACTCATTGCAACAGCTGCTTACAAGCTCTTATTGCTTCTGCCTCCGCATCCAATACAGCCTGACCATTAGGACTTGATTCAATCGTCTTCATCGCAGCGGCAAAAATTGTCGATCGGATATCAGCATCTTCTACCTTTTCCATAACTTTCTCCAATACCTTAAAATCAACACCGTGGATCTGAATGAGTTTACCCACAACCTCACCGAAATATGTAGGTGCTTTTGGCAAGTCAATAGCAATGTCATCCAGCATCGCCCCATAAAGTACGCAACCTGTCCCTAGATCTCTTGGAGTAAAGACCTGTTTAGCCAATAAATATTCCAAAAACTTCACAAGAGGTTCTAGAGGAGGGAGGCCTTTGTCCAGAGCCAGATTAATAGCTTCCTTGACCACCTCGGGGTGGTATTCTTGGCTCTTTAACTCCTCTACACATTGGAGTGCTTCGTCCAGAATATGGACCTGGAAATACTCGTCCAGCAGAGCAACCGTCTTCTTGTGTAGCTCATCGGGATTGAATTTAGGTGCAGCCACTGGCTTATCAGGGATCACAGGAGGTGGCACTTGGCTGACAGACCTCAACTTTTGAGGCACAGAATCTACTGCACCTGCTGGAGTAAAAGTTGAAGAACGAACTGGTGGTCCACTGCCCTGAAACAATGCACTGGTCTTGCCAACAATTGAGCTACCACTACCTTGAGGTAAGAGCCTAGAATCGATAGATGCAGACTTAGCCACTGAAGTATTATTGACTCGATTAGCATCACCTCTTGACATGGATTTGCTCCGGGGAACTTCCCACAGGTCCCCATCTAACCCAGGCATTCCAGGCATTTTTCTAGTTCCAGGCATCCCAGGCATCATACCACCAGTTCCGGGTCTGCTTATCGGAAATCCAGAACCCAAAGAACCAGCATCACGATTGTTTCTCATAATAGCAGTTGTACCAGGGCGTAGACCAAGATTCTTTTCTGCCTCAATATGAATTTCACTAATAGTCTTCGCCTTGACCTACAAAACAAGAAAGACTAAATCTTTTGAAGAAATATATAAAGTTAACAGATGAGTTGACCGTCTTATTTTATATTCCAAAAGAATAAAACCAATGAACAGAATCTAAGCAGTTATTACCTCTTCCCGTCGAGGAACCCAGTTGTTTGAACGTAGGTCGAGCACATCACGAACCATAAACCTTAGACGTGAGGCAAGTTGGGGATTTCTAGTTAACTCCTTTAAACGGTTGAAATAGGCATCATTAAAACGACGGGACTTAGGACTCTCATCCAACTGTTTCCCTATTGTGTTGAATAACTGGCAGATTGCCTCAACGTTTTCCTCAGCAGGACATGTTTTTCCATCTTGTCCCAACAGCTCCTGCTCAAAACAACTAATCATAAATGGCTAGTGTATATAAATTCATATAGGTTACAAAATAAACAAGCACTACCTGAGCAATATGATGAACTATTCTCTCTGGCACCATCTTCTGCTTTAAAAGCTCACCAATGAGGCGAATGTTACCAAGAGTACGGAGCTTCACCATTCTCTCTTTGTCCTTGCGCTCCATTTCTTGGTCAGGGCCAGTCAGCTTTTGCACTTCAGCTCTCAGGTTATCAGCACCTTCAAATGCCTCCTGACAGTTATTCAAGAGTATTCGCTTGAAAGTGATCTCTTTCCCTCCCTCTTCTTCAGGAGGAAATGGAGGAAGGCTTTCATTGAGATTAGAACACAGTAGAGCATACATGGGGCAAAATGTTGGCTCAAAAACAGCTTTCTCGAATATGAGAGTTATGACATCCTGCACCAAAGTTGTTTAATCCCAATTGCTCTTGAGAAATAAAAAATGAACTTCTCAAAAAACCAAAACCAAAAACATTGTATCTTTATTTCAAATAAGTGAACTTCAAAACCTTTAGAATATCAGCAGTAGTGATTCCAGCATCAATTAACTGCCCCTTCAGCAGATCAAATTTTTCTGGTGTAAGCTTGTTCAATATACTGCAATCAACCAAAAATCACATAATTGGAATTTTACCAGAAAATCCAATTAGCAGGTGGATTTCAAGGAATAGGACAAGAATATCTGGTGTTAGACTATAAACATTATGCCCAAAGTAATATAAATGGAACACACTTTCATTGTGGATATATTAAAACACCTCAAAAGCTAAATAAATAATAGCCAAAGTCATCAACCACCTGCAAAACTAAGTTAAAAAGTTAGATTAATTACCCTTTAACTGTTTTCATTACTCGCTCTTTGTCAGATATATTTCCTCTTCGAGCAGACCAGGGCACTTCAGCCTTTATTAGGGCAGGAGTAGGTCCTCCCTGGAATGCCATAGTTAAAAGTATTATTACAAAACCCAGGCAGGCAAGGAGATCCAGGATGCAAGGACGTAGAAGAACATAAACTCCAGTAACAGCTATAAAAAAATTTCCATAAATTAAAACAGGCATTACCTACAAGATAACTAAAGATGGTACATAAAACAACTTGCTTTGAGATGCATGAATCAATGTATGTTTTCTTTTTCATGTTCAACAGAAAGTATTATATAGCAAATGCAAGAATATGCATTGTTGCAGCAAATTTTATACGAGTAGACACCATTAGAGATTATGATGAAATTATACCGATAGAGATTCAAAACACTGAATTTAACAATCTGATAACAGGCTAATGATTAAGAAAGAAAAAGAGTAGCTTACTTTATCAAGTATCATTCTAAAAACTAAGCAATATGCATACATACAACATTTTTTGTTCTAAATTTAGGTTCTAAACTCTCTCTAAATATTCAGTCAGGAAGATCTAAAACTTGCTTATCCCATAACCTATGAAAGCTTAGTTACTTCATAAAAATGTTAGGAAGGACACAATTTACTGAAGCACCAGTTAAGTGACATCCAAGTTATTACCAACGTACTATCAAAACTAGTAATTGACATAAAAAATCAAATGAACTCTTACATTGTTGTATGAGATGGAAGAATGTAGATTCTTCGACATGTTATTGTTAGGATAACTATCAATGTAAACTTCTAACAAAAAAATTCTGAAATTGTTGTCATTTAGAAGGAAGCTAAGTGACACATTGGTGCATGATTGAAGTAAAAGTCAAAAGATACCAAATAAGAACCTAAAGCTGGCAGGACTAGATAACTAGCAACCAAGCATACATATGCTTTCAAATAACAGCTACTTGAACAAGAGACATATTCTAGGGTCATACATTAAAAAGTTCTCACTAAGATAGAACTAGAAGGCATTAACAGTACAGGAATAGGATAATAAAGACAACCATTTAAAAAGCAAAAATGAGGAAAAGATAGCCATTACTTAGAACGATACAGTCCATATGATGCTAAATAATGGCTTTAACTAATATAGAGATGCTTCCAAAGCTAAGAGACAGATTATGGAGCTGAACACAGAATAGGAGAAAATACAAAACACACATAATGAAAGAGAAGAATAATGTAGGAGTCTTAGACAACCTGAATGTTTAGGAACAAAGCAAGGCTTTTCCACTAGTACAGTTCTAAGAAATTCATTCGCAAAGGAACCCTAAAATTAGGCCTTCAAAAACAAATTTGGACAATTCTACAGCTCCCACCAAGCAACCTAAATGCATGCTTTTCAAGTAGGAACTGAGTAAAACAATCAACAAGAATAAAGCTGTCCTTTTGCATATTAGTAGAACATATAATTACACATTAAAAAACCTTTACAAAAAAAATAGAATGACCTTTGCAAAGGAACTTTAAGCAAAAGATTCTAAAAATAAATAAAACTGAATATGCATATTGAACAAAAACCATAAATCATAAGAAACATGATGAATAAAGGACCAAAATCACAAAGGGTCAAGTTTAGATAAATTTGACAATAAACAAATGTAGGTAGAACAGATTATTCAAGTGTATGAATAAAGTTCTCAAGTTCACTCATACTGATACCTGAGAGCCTTGAGTACTTGAACCAATCTGTAAGCTCTGCTTATTTGATTGTCTTATGTCTTGATAACCAGAACTTGAGATATTTGACTCTGCAGATCGGCCACGCCAATCACGAGTATCTTGTTCAAAATAACGATTCTGTGTTTGGCTTGCCAACTGGAGAGCACATACAGGCACTATGAGATTTACTGATCATTGAAAAGTGCAACCGCACAGGAGCCTTTAATGGTTCAATCGTGATCAAGTGGGTAGCAAAAATTATGGATCATGATAAGTTAAAGAGGCTTTAGTGAAGTTTCCAAGTGCAAATAAAGAGCAAAAGTAAAGGATTGAATATTCCACTTCAATCACTATCTCACTATCAAAGAGTTATAACATGGTATAATAATTGCAGGTTCAGTAGTAAAAATTGGGATCAAGAATACGAAACATGTTGAATTATATATCCTTGCTCATTAGATTGTTTGATTTTTTCTATGAATTCATCCCAAGCATTTAGGGTTGATTACATGAATCTTTTATCTTCCAACGGAATTTATGTAGGTCATACCATTAGTAGTATTAAAAACTCTTAAATCATTTTAACTGTGCTAAGTAATGTTCAGACTCTCTATGCTTATACCTTCTGTATAATTACAGAATCAATTGGTTGTCTCTGAACATCATAAATCATATCATCTTGACTTGTTTTCTCTCATTTATTAACTAATACTAGATAAAATTATGTTGAAACAACTAAGCTATAGTAATTTGCATATTGTTTATAGTAAGATCTATGATAATTAACCAAGTATAGTTTAGGCAATCAAAAACTAGTAATAGAAGAATATACATTAGCATTGTTATGGCTCCAACTTTGATCTTCAGGAAGCAGTTCGGCCTCAATCTCCTGTTTGACTTTCAGAATGTCTTCAGATGTCTGAGCAACCTGCGAACAAGCACAATCACCAATATTAGAAATCTTTAATCTAATTTTTTCAGAGAATTGATGACAAACCACCTAGCTAAATCCCTTTGGATTAAGCAAATATTTCACAACTGAATAAGACCAATGTGGCTTTTTTGTGAAGTAATCCATTAACTGAAAAGGTGAGACTTTGAATTACAGTACAGCGGCCATTCAGATATAGAGGGGACATGCTTAAACAAGAAATTCGTGTTCGTCATGTAGACAATGATAAAATACAGCGTGCAAAAAAAGAAGAAGAAAGAATCAATTGGAATGACTCAAATTGGAGTGGCAAACTGTGTATTTCTCCCACTAGATTGAAGCAAAGAAGCTTTCCCACCTAGAAGATAATCACAAATGAAAAATCTGACTTAGCCCATCATTGATAGGCATGCCAAAGAACAGTTTGATCATATTGAAAACAGATAAAGAGATATTACAATGAGATGGAAGAGTACAAAAATGAAAATACAGAGGTACCTTCCGAACTTCCAGAAGTTGTTGCCTTGTGTAGCGGATACATTCACGACTCTCAAATCTGGGGTCTCCAATCTAACAACATAATCATTAAATTGTATAAGTGCTTGACTCACTCAATAGCTATCCAGAATGAATAACATATAATATGGAGACATCTCCAGGAGAAAAACAACATTTCATAATTTGTAGATTAGTAAGAGACCATAGAACAATGTTTTAGTTGAATGAATAGTCATAGAAATTGAAAATCACATGGTCAATTACGGAAATTCAAGAAATCTACCATAGGACTAATTGGTAAGACAATTAAAGATTTAGTTAACAAGAGATAGTAGAGATGAGTTATCTGAAATGCAATTAAATTTGGAGGATGAGATCCCATCTAATGATGGATATCAAAACTATTGAAAATTCTCAAATTAAGAGTCTCAAAGAGAAAAACATAATTTGAAGATAGCCAATAGTTTTAACGCATCAACATAGCAGGCAGACACTAATTTTGATCCACAATTGTAGCATTAAATTCGATAAATTCATCAACACCCGGAAAAAAAAATACTCGGACTAAATCGTATTGAATTTCAATTACTTTTCAAGTGTCAAATTAACAGGATAACTCGACTCTGGAACTAAGCAGCGTTATATTTCACCAAAACCATCTCTTTTCATCCAGATGGAGAAAAATATACTAGATCGACCAGAAGCAGATGTAGAGCTAATGAATCCACGAAGTAATCCAACTGTAGAACTGGAAACTACATCAAATCATTCAAATACACAACTTCATCAATCAATATGAAAAACAGATCGATAAAAGAGTTGTCCACCGACCTTGACCGCGAGTCCTGCGCCGACGCCGCCATGGGGCCGGAGGACAGACAGATCGGATGAACTGAGCGACGCGCCTCCTCCAGAAATCGAGGATTCAAACCGGGGGGCTACGATTCTGCTGCCTCGGTTTCCTCCACCTCCAGGCCTCAAGCTGATGACCGCCGGATCCGACTGCATACCTCGCTGAATCCCTTCTCTTAAAATATATTCTCTCTGCCGACTCCAACCCGGTCGTCGCCGCAAGGGTAGGAGAAATAGGAGGGGGATTGATAACGGCGCCCTTGCCGAAACCCCCTTCGCTCTCCGCGATGCGAAGAAAAGGGCGAGAGGAGGAAGAAGAGCCTGAGCCAAGCGGCGGAAGCCCTTATATTTTGGTTTCGAGGGCACACACACACCGCTACGGGAGTTTTAAATAGAGAAACCACCAATTACTCAACTCGGCGAAGGAACATGTACCGCACTTACTATTGGAGGCTGGCGGTCTCCCTTGGTAGGTAACTTTATGAGTAATAACAATGGAGTCGAGTACTTTTGACGTTTTTTAATATAGATCTATTGCTCGGAAGAGACAAGACATACGATTGCATATGGACGAAATTGCCCCCATATCTTGACGAGAATAACGGATGGGGTAGCACAGCCATGGCACGTGCTAAGCTCGTGATTTTCATAAAACCTACAGCGCATGAGATTTTTCAAAATCATTGTGGGCTTCCAAAACTGTACACGCCGCCATATTTAATATCGTGTTTTGATCGTATATTATTTTACTGAATAATTTGATAAATAATAATATTGATATATTGGTGGTATATTCAAGTAGGTCGGCAAATTGGCTTGTATGATAGGATTTTAAAGATATACTCATTTTGAAAACATTTCAATCGAGAATTTCTATAATAGGCGATGTGTACGACTTTAAAAATACATTCATTTTGAGAACATTCTTAATAGAGAACATTCTTGATATGTGATACACTTTAAAAATATACTCACTTTGAGAACATACTTAATCAAAAACAATCCCAATATGTGATACACTGCGAAGACACATTTACTTTAGAAATATTTCCAATCCAAAATATCTCCGATATGTGATAATACGCAAAACTTTAGAGATACACTATCTTCGATCAAAAAGATCCTCATATTAGTGTGCTTGGAGCACAACAACATCCTCGATCGAGGCACCTTGTCAGGCTAGACCCCCTCTAATTCAAATTATCGATCATTCTGACATTTATGACTGGGCAAGGACAATTGTATGTAGCTAGTGCAACTGCTGTCGAAATTTAGCCAGTAAAGAGTTACATAGAAGAGAAAATCTCTTTGAAAAATAGATCTCTGCTTCTTGCTTTTTGGATGAATCATAGGTAAAGTGTT
>JBAMHZ010421387.1:0-11601 GCA_037177395.1 Alpinia galanga
TATCATCAGTCGACTGCCGCCCAAATCCAACGTCTTTTGATAGTGCCAATCCGCTCAATGGACACTTCACCAGTCGACTGGTGTTAACATTAGTTGACTGGTGTCTACCCAGCCGACTGGGCAATCGACTACGGAGCATTCTGTGCCTTGTCCGTTTAAAACAAGTCGACTAGCCATCAGACTAGTCAACTGACGTACACCAGTCAACTGCCCAAACCCAGTAGTCGACTGGTAGAGCACAATTCTGTTGAGTCGACTCCAGTCTGACTTCCCGAGTGTCAAACACTCAAGACCAGTCATCTGGTAATAGCAACCAGTCGACTGGTGCACTTCAAGTATGAAACTTTCATACTTGAAGTCTTACCCTTAGCCTAAACTATATCTTCAAGCATCTTCCTTCAGCCTTGCGCCTTTAGGATCCCTCCGAGTCTATAACTCCGTCATCCTTGTGCTTGCCTTCAAGAGCTTTCATTGACTTATCATGCTTAGGGTCTTCCTTTTCCAAGATCAACTTGGACTTATGCCGCCAAGACTATACACTTGAACTTACACCGCCAAGACTACCCACATGGACTTTTAGGCTGCTAAGACTACACACTTAAACTTACGTCGCTAAAACTTTCCACTTAGATTTTTAGGTTGCCAAGACTACACACTTAGACTTATGCCGCTAAGACTTCCCACTTGGACTTTTATCATTGCCAAGTCGCAACTTAGACTTTTCTCCTTTGCCAAATCTTCATACTTAAACTTTTTCTATCACCTAACACACATGTTAGATCACCATTATTACTTAACTTAAAACTTAATTGTCCAAAAATCAAAAGTAATAATTGGAGCATTCTTGCACTAACAGTAAATACTAAAATATATGCACTTACAATGGATTCCTTTATGAGATACCAAATACAACATTACAATTGATCTTTGGATTAAATTATAACTTGTTAGCAGTACTCTCTAATCCTAACTTAAAACATTATAATTGGCTACATAATGTACCTTTCTTTAGACCGACACAATATGCTATGATTGATAACTAAATATGAGTCAGATTTGATTATATCAATTATAATTACAGTTCACCTTTTTCTTTAATCAGTCATATAACATGCCTTCCTTTGGGCTGATACATTATGTGTATGATCAATACTAATATGTTTACAGTGAACTTCCTTAAATATATATCTAGTCTAAAAATGATTTTCCTTTGTCAACTCAAAAACCTTATGTGCCCTAGTTTATGCACACCAATCGATTGATCATAAATGCCAATCAACTAACATACTCAGTCGAGTCCCACAGTCGACTCATAAATATTTTGGTAGAAATTTTATATATATGAGTCGATTGGACCTTATAGCAATCGATTGATGATGATCAATCAAGTGCCTTAGTTGACTAAAAAACTTTCTGTGTGTTATTTTTTGACCAACTGTCGATTGATACTTATGTGATTTCTGCGAATCAAAAGCGATGATTTCAACAAAAAACAGTGGCGATTACGCTGCTGTTCTTCGTCTTCTTTGAGGAAAAATGTGAAAAAAATTTATCCGACATAAAATCTAAGATTCCTAACCCTTAGATTCAATGATTATGCATGTTTAAATACGTTATATCAAGATCTAATGTAAAACACATACATTCAGACCAAGATCATTGAAAAATACACCTAATGTTGTGCGATTAGCGAAACCAAACCTTGTGCTCTGACACCAATTGTTGAATCTTTCAATCCGTCAATAGATTGTGCATCATATAATTCTAAAAATGAAAACAAATCAAATGATCCAAATACAGGATCTTACCGTCTAATCTACAATAATATATGAATACCAAATGAGCATAAATATAAATAAAATAGTAAATGTGCACCTGAATCCACAGATATCATCATCGGAAGAATCTAAAGATCTGATGCTGAAACAGCCGCAGGGCTTGATCTTCCATAGGTGAGAGAGAGACGGCTCCGTATGTTCTGCCCGATGGAAAAAAAGAGACAATCATTCATTTTTCTCTCCTGCGGGGATCACAACCTATATCTAGAGCTAACTCTAACTCGTTAACAACACATCAATGCTAACGGTATGAGTTAAAGAGTTCTACACATTATGAATCTATATCCAATAACATAAATCCAAGATCAAAATCATAATTGAATCATTTAATCTAGTTCGAATCAATAAGATATAATCACATATAAGTCCACCATCAATAATTTTTTCTTCCTTAGAAAAGGATAGGGTGAACATTGATCCACCTGAAGCTTTAAGGATCACATTATACTGCTAAGGTGATCGACGATGTAAAAAAGGCTAAATCTGTGTCTACTTGGACATTTTCATATTGGTCAGATATTTACCAAGAATTAACCATCTCTTCTATTTATCAACAATTATCTATCTTTTGTTTATCACTTTAACTAGTAGGAATGATATTATTTTAATGATTCCATTGTTTCTTCTTCATTCGCAAACTACTTCCAATTCATCTGAACTAGATGAAGTGCAGCTCTCATTTTGTCCAAGCTATTCCTAGTGCATCTAAATTGGATGAACTACTTTTACATTCATCCAAATTACTCCAAGTTCATCTTAAACTACGCCCAATTCATTTCAAATTGTTCTCACTTCTCAAGAACTGAGTGAACTTCTTCACTTAAGAACTGAATGACCTTCTTCTACTTTATTCTGAAACACTTTAAGTTCATTCCGACAAATGAATTGAATGAAAAAGAAAGACCTATAGGCATTCCTAGACGATCTAAAAAGTAGAATTAGATATCCTAACCTTTGTTTCTTGAAGATCAACTATGGCACATGGTATTCATTAATTCATGACTTATTAAGAAGCATCACAAGTCTAAGAATAATGATGACGTTTGAGAAAGAGGCATGGAATGGATGCACAGGGTGTTGAAGATGAGTCACAAACAAAGTAAAAGGAGATGGGACATAGAGGAAGCAAATGTTTGGACCAGTGGGCCACTAGTGGGGTTCAAAGTAAAACGTTGCTAGCTTTGTGATTCTCGTCACATATATTCTAGGATTATCATTTTTTGTCCTAAATGAAAAGAGAATGAAGCTAACTACAATAATCAAAACACTAAAGATAAAAATATTTGTGTCCATTTACTTTGTTCTTAGGTTATCTTTTCAATCGATGGAGTAAGATCAATCTTTTAGTTTTAACTCTCGTATTCTTAGATCAATCAACGTTGATACTAGTCTAATCATTCTCCGGTTTAAGAACATGGAGATACGTCGTTGCCGATGTATAGCATCATGCAATGTCGTCGCTCGATCACTTCTATCCTACGAAATCCTCAGATTTAGTACATGTTTGCAGTAATCGGAACCTGCGTGCTTGGTTATATATCATACTCTTGACCATCTTAATGACACGTTAACTCATTCTACTTGAATCAAATCAAACTCGATTAAAGTGAGAAAGTGCCCTACTTTCATCAGCTTCGCTGTCGATACGATATCCAGCAGCATCCTTTCCCTCCTCTGAGTCACTGAGTGCATATCTTTCACAGATGAAATCAAAGGTAGCTAGCTACCTACTCACTCTAGCAGACACACATTTGCACCACTACTTTCTGTCTTGGCTCAGCGACTGTTGTTGCCTTGCATTTCATGCTAAAGAATGTCTGTCTTGCACTTCCATGGACGACGTTAAAGCTAAAGATTCAGCTTGTCTTGTCAAAGATTCATCAACGGGCTTCGATCTTTTACTTAGCTTTTTTTTTTGCCTTTTCATCTTGCTTCGGAGAGCAAGTGTTTGCTTCAAGATCGATTGTCCTCTATTAATTTAGGCATCATGCATTGTAATGACAGTACAATGATTATGCCGTTACCAGCTTTAATAAGAAAAAAAAGCATAATCTTTTCAGAAATGCATATTTTAATCAGAAAGCTTCGCCTACGTTGCCTATTCTATCATGCATCTTTTCCCTAACAATTGCAGCTAATTAAAAGCTAATTAGTGCTTATTTGTTAAACAAAAGAAGTTGCAAATCACCAATTTTTGAATAAGAATTGCACAACAGAAGCTTGCAAATTGATTATTCAAAGCAGAAGGCTACAAGCATGCATGAACATCATTTGATGGAAATAGAACACTTGAATCACGCACATACTGCTTCGTAAAGAAGAAAAGAATCTGCTTTCTCTTGCAAAAGATTCATTCATATATGTGAGGTAACCATGTATGTACCCGTTAGGCAGTATAGCACTAAGCTCTAAGATGCAAACATATACAGTGATAAGATTAACAAACACGCAGGTAAGGACACTACATTCAGTGCAAAGAGATTGTTGTCACAAAGAGGATCATGCAACAAAAGAAATGGCCACATAAACATAATGATATTCCCCGTGACATCCCATATAAGTTGCTTAATGCATCGCAGTAGTATCTGATTCTATTCTTTGGTGGATATATCTAGCTTCTTCATGCCAAAAAATCTTTTCATTCCATTAAAGTGTTATTCCGAATTCCATGTAGTTGCAAACTTAGGAAGCTTCTAAGCAGTAGAGTATCTTCAATTGGACAGGCCTTAACAGTGATAGGTATCAAAGGTGTGCTTTGATACAGATCTCGCTGATGGAGGCTGATTAAGATGGGCATATGTTCCCTCTTATTTTTTATATATTCAGTGGACGTCTACACCAAGAACATAATGATGATTTTTCTTTCTGTGAAATGCATTTGGCGAGAAAAGTTGGTGAACACAGGCCTAGACCATCAGGCCTGGATCCGTGGCCTAGATCCGTCAAATATCTAAGCAGTTTGTTCAGATAGCTCGGCTAACTATTTCAATAATTTGTTCAGATAGCTCTCGGTATATCTTTGCAAGCCGTCTCTTCGATCCAACAATATTCAAGCAGTTTGCTTCTAGTTATGTAGATGAGTCTTCTAGAGCAGACTAAAAGCACTGCACTCAGACTACACTCCCACTTTGCAGGCCAAAAGGAGCAAAGCCGGTGATATTGTGAAATAATCAATTTAATAAAAATTTATTTATATTCATTTAATATACAGAAAATTAATTAAATGAATAAATTTGAAGAATTTATTAAATTAATATATATGTTTAGTTCATTAATGTTTATAAACATAAATTATGTCCTATTTATAAATATAATATTCACAAATAAAATTTATAAACCATATTTATCAACAAAGTTCTTATCAAAATTATAAATAAATAAATAAATTTTCAAAATAAACGAACGAACTCACTAATTAACCAAACAAGTTTAAAGATGCAAAAGTTTCAAACAATTAAACAAACTTAAATTAAGAGCTCGTAACATCTAAATGAATCAAACTCGAGCCAAACTTCAACCAAACTCAAGTTCATAATAAAGAAACCAACTCAAGATTGAACAACTAAGTCATTAGCTTAGCTCATTTTGACTGGACTTGATTTGACTTGATTATCTTATCAAATATGTTTGAATAACTTGACTCGACTTGTTTATAGTATGACAATGGTCACCTTTATGATTCAGAATCAATGGTCTTGCCTACAGGTGTTTCAAGTCATATTAATGTGAATTTTTCCATATTTAACTTGTTTACTGCTTCTTGAAATTTGGATTCATAAATGTCCAAGATAAAACACCACTCTTCAAAAAATTTACTCTTGTATTCACAAAGTATATTTTAAGGAGAGTATATATTATAGGAAACAAAAATAAATTTTTCTCTCGCAAGAGGGGAAGATTGTTCCTCTTGTTTGAGAATAAAAAGAGTAAAGAAAAGAACTCGACAAACTTTTCTTACAAGAAGAGTAGAAGAGGATTTTTTTTATATATTTCAAAGAGAGATAGGACCTTCATTTTATGGGAGACGGAACGATTAATTAGCCATTGTAAACTAGTCAAATAATAGCCATATTATAGACAAATAATGGCATGTAATTCAACCAATTAATTATTGATTTAATAGCTAATTAATGGCTTGATAAACTAGCTAAATAGTCATTGATTTTATGATCAAGCAAGGTTGGTCAACCTGCAGCCAAATAATGATAAATTTTTAGTTAGATAATAGTTGGTTTCCATCTAGGTTATCTTTCTTATTTTCAACACCCACCTTCAGATTTGGTGAATAGATGTCTGTGGAATCCAACTTGATGAGGACATATTCTACATATGGTTGACTGTATTTCTCTTGGTGAAGATATCATCAAGTTTCTCATGACTTTACACATAAGGAGTAATTATGATTTTATGTCCTAACTTTTAGTGTTCAAAGTGACAATTGATTTTGATGTACGTATTTGGTTCACTCATGAAAGAAGGGATTTGAAACAATGTGGATAGTTGATTGATTATTGCGATATAATTTGATAGGAGTTATGACCATAAATCTCAACTCTTTGACTGCCTTCAACTAAACTATTCCACTTGTTATAATTACCATAACCTTATATTTTGCTTCTGCACTTTATCTGGACACTACTGATTGCTTCTTGCTTTTTTAAGATATTAGATTTCCTCTGACAAAAATGCATTATCTAGTAGTTGTTTTTCTATCTTAAGAGTCTCCAGCCTAGTCTGCATCAGAGTAGCTCATAATTTCTAAGCTTTCATTGTTTCTCATATAAATTCCTCTTCTGGAGATCTTTTAAGATATCTAAGTATTCTTTTAGCTTCCTTCCAATGGCTCATATTAGATGCGTGCATATGCTGGTTGATTTGGCTAACAACATATGCAATATCTAGCTTGATAATAGTCAAGTAGATGAGTTTGCTGACCAACCTCTGATTCCTCTATATGTTAGTGAAGGGCTCATTTTTATTTGCCTATTCATCATATGTAGAGAATGGACTGCTAGTTGGCTTTGCTTCCAACTTATCTATCTCCTACAAAAATCAGGAGCATATTTTCTTTGGGATGAAATTAGCCCCTTAGGAGAGTAGGTTAATTCTATACCTAGAAAATACTTTAATTTTTTTGAATCTTTAATTTCAAATTTAGAGTGCATAAAGAAATTTCTAGTTTAATTAATGTAGTTCATGCTACTTCTCGTAATAATTATGTCATCTGCATATATAAGTATTATGGTGGTTTCTCTATCATTGGTTTTAATAAAGAGAGAAGTGTCACTATTTTTTTTAGATTGATACTAATAAGTGCAAAACTTAATTTCACATATCAAGCTCGAGGAGATCGTTTCTGTTAGGACCTTGACGTCACTAGAGGGGGTGAATAGCATTCGAAACTCGATCATGATTGCGTATTTATTTATAAAATGTTAATGCGCAGTGGAAAACAAAACATCTAATAATAAAACACACAAGCATAACATATCGAATTTTACGTGATTCAGAACCTCTGATTCTTACTTCATAATCTAGCTCCTAGCGGTATCACCACTATTTTTTCTCCTTCTTGAAAACCTACTAGAGGCAAAAAAAACCTCTTATAACCTATGTTTTTACAAATATAACCAAATACAAAATATATAAGTGAAATGAAAAAAATAAATCAGAATACTTTATACAATGCGATCTTACTTGCTTATAGTTTGGTTACATTGGAATACCTTTGGAAGGTCTAGAATGCAGTAGCACTTCTCCTTCAAAGTCACTAAGAATCAACACCTTCAAATCATCATGAAACCTCTTTTTATAGAGTGACCATCAGACTGATTTCTATCTACCAATCGATTGACCTTACCCATCAGTCAACTGATCTTCGATTGTTGCTCAAGTTGACACTTTAATAGTTTAATCTATGTCGAATTTTAACCTATTACAGTGCAATAGTCAACTAGTATACCCTAACAATCGACTGATAAACATTATGTGCCTTGCTATGGTGTCATTAGTTGATTGGTAAATATTCTATGTACAAAATTTATCATTTTGGACCTCATCGGTCAACTATCATACCCTACTAGTCGACTGTCAAATATTCTATTTAGTTTTGGGCTAAAAATATTATTTATAAGTTGAAAATACTATAGTAGTCAACTGATTTTCATAGTCAAATTCAACGATTGCTTGAACAGTAATATCAATCGACTAATAAGTGTAGAACTTAATTTTACATATCAAGCTCGAGGAGATCATTTCTGTTAAGACTTTGGCATCACTAGAGGGGGGTGAATAGCGTTCAAAACTTGATCGCGATTGCATGCTTATTTATAAAATATTAATGCATAGCAAAAAACAAAACATCAAACAATAAAACACACAAGTACAATACATCAGATTTTATATGGTTCGGAACCCTTAATTTTTACCCCACGGCCTAACTCCTAGTGGTACTACCATTATTCTTTCTCCTTCTCAAAAACCTTTCGAAGGTGAAGAAAACTTTTACAACCTATGTTTTTACAACAAATACAACCAAATATGAAATATACAAGTGAAATGAAAAAAACATGAATCAAAACATTTTACACATTGCGATCTTGTTTGCTTATAATTTGGTTATGTTGGAATGCTTTTGGAAGGTTTGAAATGCAACAACACTTCCCCTTCAAAGTCACCAAGAATTGACACCTTTAATTCACCACAAAACCTCCTTTTTATAGAATGACCATCAGTCTGATTTTTGTATACCAGTCGATTGGCCTTACATCCCAGTCAACTGGTCTTCAACCGTTGCTCAGGCTGACGACTTGATCACATCAAATTCTGGCCCATAAGTTGACTGCCAATTCTTTTGTGCCCAGCTACAATAGCACTAGTTGGCTACTCAATACAATCAGTAGACATGCCACAATTCTGTGTCTAGTTGTAGTAGTACCAGTCGATTGGCCAACATTCTATGTCCAGCTATAGTGATAGCAGTTGATTAATCAACACCATCAGTCGACTGACCCTAACAAGTCGAGTTAGAAGTTGAGTTCGAAACTCAATGCTTGCTTAAATAGTATCACCAATCGATTGATAAACGCTACTAGTTGACTAATGTCTTAGTCTCAACCTAATTTCAAGTCAACTCTTGCTTCATTTGATATCCGATTGACCTCAACCCACCAAGACCTTTCTCATCTAGCATCTGATCACTCTTGACATGTAGAAACCTCTCCTGTCTGACATTGGGTCACCTTGACCGATGGGATCTCATTTACCTAGCATTCAGTCATCTTGACCTGCCAGGATTTTCATCTACCTAGCATCCAGTCACCTTGATATGCCAAGAATTCATTTGCCTAGTATCCAATTACCTTGACCTGTCAAGACTTCACTGACATCAAGTATTCGATCCTCCTTGACATGCTTAGACTTCGCTTGTCTAGCATCTGATCACTTTGACCTACTAGGACTTCACTATCACCAAACATCCGGTCTTTCTTGACTTGCTTGGATTTTTTCTCTCGTATCTAGTATTTAATCAACCTTGATCTGTTAGGACTTTCCATCACCAAACATCTGATCCTTTTTAATCCATTTGGACTTTCCATCTCATGCCAAGTGTTCAGTCAGTCGTGACCTACTTGGTCTTCACACTTGTCAACTCTCTGTTGGACTTTCAACCCGTAAGTGTCCGATCCTCCCTGACCTATTTGAATTTTACACTTGTCAACTCTCTATTGGACTTCTGATCACCAAGTGTCTGATCCTCTCTGATCCACTTGGATTTCTCACTTATCAAGTACCCAATCAATTTTAACCTACTTGATTTCTCGCTCAACCTATTGTTATATTATCAAACATTGAAACTCAACTCGAGCTTAGTCAATTTGATCTGAGGTTGATTGCACCAACAATCTCTCCCTTTTTAATGTTTGACAATATCTTTAAGTTAGGCTAACCCATAAGTCGAACTTGTCACTTCCTATGTTAAAGCATAATAAAGGTTTCCTAATTTAAACCCTACATTCTCTCCCTTTGACATATATCAAAATATCTCTCTCTTCCTTAATACTCATTCTCCATTAAACCATTCATTCTACTTAGTGATAAATCACTTATCACATCTTGAAAGATAACCTCCCTCTAAAGGCTTTCTCTCCCTTAATTATTACACTAACAATGTCTTTGCAGATGTCATAAGCCTATAGGAGATTTATATTCTAAATATAGGGGCAAAAGTTCAACCTTGAACTTTAACATTCCTTTAAAGTTCGATTCTTACCCTAATTAACTCCTATTCATTTTCATTAAAAAAATCTTACCCTTTCAATACTTGTTTAAGCATATCAGAGGGTTAGGAGCAGTTAAACTACTTAAGATTGATGTTAAAAGGCCAAAACAAAGTTGTTCAACCAAAAATATCTTAATCAGCTAACTAAGAGAAATACTAGTCGATTGGTTTATGATTTTCCTGAAACCTAATTTTCAGATGAATTTTAAAAATGCATAAGTAATTCTATATTTTTCAAAAAAAAATTTTATATACAAATTACTTAAATAAAAATGCTATGAGAGAAAAATATCTTTCTATGAAAATACTTATTATTTTCAAAAAATGATGCAAAATTAATAATCATTGAAAACTTCAATGTTTCAACCTAACTTTATATCAATACCATCAATGGTGATTTTTATCAACAAATATATTTCATCAAAGTTTTCTAAAATGATTTTAAAAATATTTTCAAACCTTATTTTCGATCATTATCAATAGGTCAAGTGTACATGACTTATATATTAACTTTCCTCGTGATTTGTTCATATCATTTGATGAATTTAAGTTCATTTTGATGCATCATATAAGCACCTTGAACTCAACTCATGATCATAATATCTCACTTATGTCTAACATGTCTCAATAATGTCAATTTTCCTTAATTTCAAATGAATAAATGAATGATTATGATTATGGTATATTAGTTGCATAGTTTTTTTTTTAATCTATCACTCATAAATGATGCATGATATCATGGCAAGCAAAAAAAAAAAAAAACTTAAGTATCAAAATGACATGTTCTAAATAATTATGTGATATAGATGTCATGACATATAATAAGACACAAAAGACATGACAAATATATAAAATAATAAAGTATAAAAATATACAAGTCTTCAATCTAATTGTCATTATCTACAATTATATCAAATATCAAATTTGACATAATGATAGACTAACTCCCTCGAGTGTATCAAAATCTCAAACTTGACATACCATTGACTTTAACATAATGTGTCAATCATGATCAACTTTAAAAATTTTATTGCCATTGACACATCTTAAAATCTTTAAGGATCAAAATTTATTTTTTTCAAAGTATCATAGTATCTTGAAAATGTCTTAAAATTTTAACTTTCTATGGCTAGGTTGACTACTTTTTCACTCTAAATTGACACACTCTATACTCATTTAATGTGAAAGAATTACACTCCTAGGAATTCAATATCTATTGAAGCTCCTTGGATATTCTAGATATTTACTAGGGATAATCTCTATTGATACCTTCCTAATGACTCTCCTAGACTTCTTGGAAGTCTTAGTCATTGTACTTCATCAACGGAAAAAGGTACATGTGTATAAATGCTGATTTGGGAGATAAGACGCTCAAACCGAAAGTCAAACCACACAGGACTCCCAGAGGGTCACCATAGTCAAGAAGACGACCCCACACATCACACACCGCACACACCAAACGAGCAACCAGGTGTACAAACA
>JBAMHZ010421397.1:1135-11601 GCA_037177395.1 Alpinia galanga
AACCAAGGCGTCCATCAGAAAGTTCTCTCTGGTCTTGGACCGAGATGTCCATCAACCAAATTCCCTTTGGTCTCAGACCGAGGTGTCCATCAGAGAATTCCCTTAGCCACGGACTAAGGCGTCCATTAGCAAATCCTTTTTGGTCCCGAACCGGGATGTCCATCAAAAAATTCCATTAGTCATGGACTAAGGTGTCCATTAGCAAATCCCCTCTGGTCTCACACCGAGGCGTCCATTAGAAAATTTCCTTAGTCACGAACTAAGGCATCCATCAACAAATCCCCTTTAGTCTCGGACCAAGGCGTCTATCAGAAAGTCCCCTCCGGTCTCGGACTGAGGTGTCCATCAGAAAGTTCCTTTTGGCCTTAGACTGAGGCGTTCATCAGAAAATTCTCTCTGGTCTCGGACCGAGGTGCCCATTAGAAAATTCCCTTTAGTTTTGAGCCGAGGCATCCATCGGTCAAATTCTCTTTGGTCTCAGAACGAGGCATCCATCAATCAAATTTCCTCTGGTCTCGGACCGAGGTGCAAATCAATATGTATGCTTTTTTTTTTTTGTGAGAACTGTAAATATATAAAGGATGAAAAGATTTTGTTCGATCTTGATGTCTACAAAGCGGATATGTATGCTTTTATACTTGTATATTGCATAGTGATACATGGACTGCTATTATTCTTGGCAATGGTTATTGCTAACAGAATTCTAAGGTTATTTTTTTTCTATATAAGATAGACAACTTGATGAGCATCCGCATTGTTGGAACTGAACATGTTGATTTGGTAGTTAGGTGTGGTTCATTGACATTTGATCTGCTTCCAACCATTAAAAAAAAAGGAATTTATGTAAAACTGAAAACTTTGAAGTGTCCTTTCAGTTCAGTAATGTTACGTGTAATCATCACTAATAAGTTAACAAAAGTATGTGCACATTCCTCTCAAAATGATTATTCCCTTTATTATTTGAAATTACGCAATGACGTTAATATCCACCCAAAAAAAACTTATATTGTGGTGTCAGAGACTGCTAAGAACAGATAAAATAAACAGAAAATCTTCTGGAGGCATAGCTTAGCAATTTTATTGCCTTGTTATGAATGACTTCAACATGATCATTCAGATGTATTACTTTACATTCTCGTTTTTTATTATGGACTGTCAGTGGCAGATATACTACTGTGTCTTGTAGGCTTTAGAGATTTCATCTTTTTATTCATTAATTAGTACATGTAGCAATTTCTTATTTGATTTTTTTACAGTCTTCTGGAAAAAGTATTCTTTTTTGCAAATATAGAAGCTGTAGCACTAATATTTATTTATGGGTCTACAGACTTAGATGGACTGTTATGCAGGACAAGATGGATTAGCCCCTCCTGTTTTCTCAACTGCACTTTCCAGTCCCGTGCGAAGGAGCCTTCAGCCTTATCACATTGCTAATGGCAGTGATTCGTATGCAAATGGTGCCCCATCAACTGGAAATGCAGGAATTAGGAATCATGATTTAGATCAAAATCAGGATACTAATTCACTCAGCTCCAACGATACATGCATGGATATTCATACGGATAGTCCGCATCCTCAATCCTATTGACAGCTCATCTAGTTAGTATCTAATTCGAGACAGAGCCGTATCCCATGCAGCTTTATACCAATTGAATCATGCTAAGAATGAATCTGGTGAACTGTGTGCATATGCATCTTTTTTCCTACCTGTCGCTTTTGATATGCGACTGCATTAATCTTTTAATGGCGGGTTCACTTTCTTTGCCTGGTAATTGTTTTGTATATGATAAAGAATACATCATGGTCAATACTGCATGTTCTAATTTATGCATGCAGGAACCAGTTTATTCAACTTTCCAAAACAAAGTTCTATCCACAAACTTAAATGAAAATAAAAAATAAAAAAAAGCGACAAGACATGAATACAGAAATAATCAAGGAGAACGTGGAATCGGTGCCACGTCAAAATTACGCCATTCTTTTTTCATGCTACATTCATTTAATTAATTAAGTTTTATTAAAATTAAAATATATGCGCGCGCACACACACACTATAGGAAAAATATTATTTATATATAATATGAGAATAATAAAAGGTTTTGTCTCAAATGTCGAATTAAAATTTTGTAATTTATTTGAAGATGAATAAGTGCAACAACTTTGAAAGAAAATTTGCATTTGGGCGTAGAATATCATCTTCTTAAAGTATGTTTCTATATATTTCTTTTTGGTTTGATTGTTATTAAAATACATTTTATATATGTGATTATGAAAACAACAGATATTTGCTAACAATGTTCTATTATTAACTACTAATATATTGAATCATACTCCGATATAACTATATATTTTGTAATTTTATAAATGATTTAATTTGTGCATTCAATTTAGTTTGGTAGTTAAACAGATTTACTTCTTTATAATCTAGATTGATGTTTTAATACTCATGTTTGTAATAAAATTATTTATTTTGCGTGTTAAATGGTCAACTATAAGCATTTTTTTTAAGTGGTAGTAAATAGTTACTGATTTGACAATATCATCTTTTAAGATATAATTAAATAATTTTATTATTTTTAAATTGAAAGGCAAGTAAGATCTTATTTTATTTAATTAATTTTTAACAGCACAAATTATTGAAACTTTTTATTTTAAAGAGATTTTGCCTTGTCTTTTATACAGTTTCAATTACGTCTCTTTATTCTTATATTTAAATTTCTTTTTTCGTTGATGTATATATAATTTCTATTAATTTGCTAATTTAATATTGTAAACTTTATAATATTTAATGTGTATTGACTGAAAATTTCTTTCATTCACTAAAACCCTATTTTAATGGAGAAATATATCATACTTAAAATATAATAATATATTTTATGGTTTCCTATTATTTGATTTTATTTTTCTTTACAATAGTGTAAATATACAGAGAAGAAATTCAACATAATAAATAAAGAATTTCTCCGAAGTTAAACATGTTGAGTACTGGTGAGTGTTATTCATATAATTATATCATCTATTTGAAATTATTTTTTTTAACACAACTATAGAGTTCACATTTTTGTACTTTTAAAAATAAATATCTACCACATTTATATCAAAAAACAATTACATAAAAATTTTAAATATGCAAATATTTTATATTTAAGATATACATACCAATATCTACTTATATTTTTAATCTGGCATTTGATGAAAACTTTAAAAAAAAAAATTCAGTCACAAAAAATTTCTCATGGTAACTAGAATAATTATAATACTATCTACACATTAATCATTAAATCCATCGACTGTTATGCTAATTCTGAATTTATATATGTAAAATATTTCAGAAACAAAATAAGAAACTCTCGGTGCAATGCCTGAGTTGTCGACTAGCGATCGAGAACAAAAAACAAAGAGATTCGCATGCGTCAGGTAGCTCGACATTCCATAGAAAACTCTTCCCCTCGTGATCCACCATCTGGATTAGACTAATCGCGCGTTCAGACAAAAAAATCGCCAGAGTAAACAAAATGAGAGGAGCAGAAAAGAAAGAAGACTGTCTTTCTTTAATTCTTTTAATCAGTACTCGATCTCTCTTGCCTTAATTTGCAGAATGAATCCACTCTCTTCTTTGTTAAACCTTATAACAATTCGCTGTGTGACATACCACCCTTCGAAGAGATTGATGTCGATCATGCATGACATTAATTGGATATATCAGACCCTACTTTTCTGTATATATATATATATGCCTCTGAAGAATAACTCTTTAAAACATATGAATTTTAATTCTCTAACCAAAATTTTTCTCTTTGTAGAAATTTTTATCAGGACAATTCTTCTCTATTCTTGAAGAAATATTATTTTTCAAAGAGATCAGAGTAGGTAAGTTTTGTTCGTAGAAGTTTTTACTCGAATTGTTTATCTGTTTTTGTGACAGATGCATGCTATCTACTACCCCTTCTCCTTCACTCGCATTTCTAGCTAGTCTTTTAATTTATTAATTTTTGTGGATGACTTTTCTTCGTAAGCACTCAAGAAAACTACTACCATTAACTGCTCCGCTGAAATATACAAAAATAAAAAGAAATGAATTCTCAATTAAATATATTCCAGACAGATAGCGAGAGCGAAAACAAAATTAATTAATTAAATGGCACAAAAAAAATGCCTCCCTGGTCCCGCGGGCTTGCGGAACGCATAGGGGGGAAGTGTAACATGGTACAATCTGAGCCGTTCATGTTGCCTATGCGATCGCCGTTGGTCTACGGCGTCGTTGATCTGTCTGCAGCGGTTCCAGAGGAAGGCTGTCTTCCTATGCGGGGTCCGCATCGTAGGTACTCTGCTGGACCCGAAACCCTAGACAACCAGAGTAAGAACGAGGCGAAAGTGGGAACAATAAAAAAAAAGTTAAAAGGTTGGAATTCTGAGCCTCGTGTGCTTATAAATAGGAGAGAGTCTTTGGAGGATTGTTGGAGGTTGAAAGCTTCCTAGAGGTGCATTTGCTTTTTCGGCATAGGGCTCCAGGCGGCCGATGGAGGGAGGAAACTGTTTGGAGTTGGTGGTGGAGGCCACGATGGCGGACAAAGGTTCCAGGTTCCGCAGGATTTGCGTATTCTGCGGGAGCCAATGCGGAAAGAAGTCTAGTTACCAGGAGGCCGCGGTTGAGCTCGGAAGGGAACTGGTACATATATTCGCACTGCTTAATTAAATCAAGTTGCATCCTTTTTCGGATAATATTGTTCTTTTTTCCTGATGGATTCGAAAGGTTTCGAGGTTTCACTGCAACAACCACGAGGAATCGTTTCCAGTTTTACCAGATCGACAAGGGACGACCGCATTCGATCATCTGGGATCTGTCGAAGATCAGCCAATGAACTTTTGTCATATTTTGTTAAATTTTGATTGAATGACTTTTCAGGATCCTTTTTTCTCTTTAAAAAAAGGTGAACTTTTTGGGATTTGTTTTGTAGTGGATCTTTCCTTGCGGCTGCACTGATTTAAGATTCCATATTTTTCTTGGATTTTTTGTAAATGTCCTTCTTTTTTTCTTTTTCTTTTCAAACGGTTGATCTGATTGTTGCGTTAGAGAGAGATTGGATGGGGTAGTCTAGGGAGTGCTTGTGCAGTGGGACTAATTCGGGAGTTTGGCATGATGATTGCTAGCTGTAATCTGGCTGTCTGTCGATCAGCTTTCTTGCGTGATCTCTGCCAAGTGCCAAACAAACGTAAAGAAGGAAGCAATATTCTATTGCTTTAACCAAGCTAAATGGAGGCTATCGATTTCCCTTACATGGGATACTGATAGTGACGAGCTGGCTTCTGCAAGTTGGCAACTTGGCATCATGACATTACTATGCTACCTTCGACATTCTAAACTAATCTGGACTCCGTTCCATCTATAATTTGTCCTCTTTGAATTCGTTGGGAACTTCATTAGCAATTCAAACATCCTAGTTCTTGGTTTCCCCGCATATGCATGTCTTTATATTCTTATTGGCATGTTCCTGAACAGGTGAACAATGGCATCGATCTGGTGTATGGAGGAGGAAGCATTGGGTTAATGGGCCTCGTTTCTCAAGCAGTCCATGATGGAGGGCGCCATGTCTTGGGGTCAGTTCCTCTCTCCCTCTCTCTTTTATTGACGCTGGTTTCTTCCCATTGCCTGGGCATGCGTAATTGCGTACGAACTCCCGACGCGTGTTCCTTCTCCTTTCGCTACGTACATATTTTACTCGTTGGACCTGATAATATGCTATTTGCGTTAGCATAAACGTGTGGAGCAATCTGGAGACTCAAAATCAATGTGATTTTTTTTTTTTTTTTTTTTTTTTGCACAAGCCAATCTGTTGCCTGCAAAAATGGATTATATTTCTGCAACACGTAATTTGCAAATCTGTATTATATTTCTTAACCGGTCTCTAATTTAAAGAACGATTATAAATTTGATCTCTAAATTAGAGACCAATTTCTTAATCAATGTTTAAGTAGAAACTGATTTTTAAATTGGTCTCTAATTAGAAACTAATTTTTTAATCAGTTTCTAATTAAAAATTAATTATTAATTTGTCTCTAATTAGAGACCAAATTAGAGATAAATTATTTCAGTTTTTAATTAAAAACCAAATTAATCAGTCTCTAATTAGAGACCGAATTAGAGACAAATTATTTTAGTTTTTAATTAGAAACTGAATCAATTAAATTAGTTTTTAAATAGAGACTAAATATATGTCGGTCTCTAAATCGATCTCTAAATTATGTTTTTCTAATATTGGATTACAAGGAGAGCACTAAGGGTATTATTATTTTCCAGTCTTACAAATATAGGGTACAAATATAGGGCTTGTAATTTTATATGATATATTTAATTAATATCATATTGTTATTTCATAGAAAGATCTTACACTATTTCTGTCTAATGTGGTTAATGTTATTTCTATGTTTTTCAGGATTATTCCGAAGTCTTTGATGCAAAAGGAGGTGAGTAAATTTCAGATTCCATTCCTTTTTCGATGTACAACAGAAGCTTAGGGGTTTGTTCTCAAGTACTTAACTATCAGTGCTCATTGGACCTTTGAGATCGAAATTGTTTGTATTTGTTTTTCATAATATATTATTGAAGTTGTCTGCATTTAGGATATGGCATTAATGTGAATTTGAAGAGCGTATGTAAATTTGTCCTATCAACTTTCCTTTGCTTCCCTGTTTGTTTAAGTAGATTAAAGTTGGAAGCCCTCCTTTTTGTTTACCCTAGTAATGATCTTAATGTATTGTGCTGCTTTTTGCAGTTAACTGGTGGGACAATAGGAGAAGTTAGGGCAGTATTGGACATGCATGAACGAAAAGCTGAAATGGCTCGACAGGCAGATGCCTTTATAGCTTTACCTGGTATACTTTCTGAAACACTTTCTAACTAGTTCTACGTTTTTTTGATCCGTTGTCTTCCTAACATGCATCTTGTAATGTTAATCACACAACAGGTGGCTATGGGACACTGGAAGAACTTCTAGAGGTCATTACGTGGGCTCAGCTTGGAATCCACAAGAAGCCGGTAAGTTAAGTAGTTTAAGCTTAGCTGCAATGACCTACCCTTTGATTTGTCAATGTTCCATACCCGACGTGCCTGCCTTTACATGTATATTTCTATTTTTCCTTCATATAAGTGGGATCATCTTATTTAAAGAAATGTCGACGTTATTGACTCATCAGGTTGGACTATTGAATGTTGATGGCTTTTACAATTCATTATTATCATTCATTGACATGGCTGTCGAAGAAGGTTTCATTTCCCAAGCTGCTCGGCACATAATTATCTCTGCCCATTCCGCCAAAGAACTAATGAGAAAACTTGAGGTATCCATCAATATTATATTGTTAGCTTATGATTCACGCATGCAATTTTATAACCCTCCCACTAGCCCTTGCGTGCATGTCTCAATTATCTCGGCCAAAAAATATTGACTGAGAATGGTTTTGTCAGATAGTAATTATTTAATTTGTTTGACTAGGCAAATTTAAGTATAAAAAACCATGCACTCTGTTTCAGCTTGACGTCTCATTTTCTTGTTATCCGGTTACATATGTTCTTTTAAAGTTAACGATTTTGATTATGTAGTGAAGGTTAAGATTTCTCCTCTAAACGGACCCTAAATAATTTAAACTGATGGCATCTTAGTCGTAAGAATTTACCAAACAAACCAGGAATACATATAGCCTGAAGAGGTTGTGCTTTGTATTTTGTAGGAATACATACCAGAGTATGAATCCTCATTGGTGTGGGAGAATGAACAGCAGCCTCTCAGCTTTGTGCCGGAACCAGAATCTGGCATTGCTTCCTAACTTCTCCGGCCAACTGATTTCCTAACGAAACTCTTACTATACTCTTCAAACACCAGGATAAATAGAAACAAAGTACAGTTTCAGGGTAAATAGCGGTCAGGACCTTTATCTTCTTCATAGACTTGTATTAGACTGCACTTCCCATAAGTCATATGACATATCCCATTCCTCACGAATCAATTTAAATCACAAGTTGTGTGTATTTTGTGCTGTGTGTCACTTCCAGTGGAAAGATAGATAGATTTTGAATTCTGTATCTATTTATCGTGCATAAATTCAATGATTGGATTGGACTACAAGACGAAGTCTCCTTTTGAATTCGTGATTTAGTGAAGCAACGTACGAGGTCCTGTGCAGTCGCAGATGATTTAATTACTATAATCAAATTAGTGATATGCTCAGCACTCATCTACAACCTCCAGATCTTATAGAAACCCTTTTGTTAAAGTTATAATGGCAATGTGACTCTGACCACAAAGGTATCAGTAAAACATATAGAAAATAATGTGTCCTTTTACTCAGTGGACATGTAGAAAAGTTATCAGTAAAACATATAGAAAATGGAGGTTTTAACATTCATGAACCTTATGTTTGCTCTCATTGGTCAACTTCAAAAGATCTCCTTTTACTCAGCGGACTATATCAATTGGTCCTCTCAAGAGGCGGGAGCATGGCAGATTCTTAGATATTAATTGATGCAAACACTGGGAAGAAGAATCAATGACAATTGAGTTGGAGTCTGAGAAAGTGTTCGATAAAGATAAGTGGCAAGCCTGGGTTCATATGAGAATGTGAAAATAGAGGAATGTTAAATATGAGGCAGAAAAGGAAGAAGAAGAAGATAGTAGAACAGGAGTAAGAGATGAAGATATAGAATACCTACATGCAAGAGGGAGGAGAATGGCTTCTGGGGTTGTAAAGGAAGTCAGAGGAGGAAGGAATTTGAAATACTAGGCAAATAAAACAGTATTGTGTGGACATTGTGAACAGTAGACAGAGAGTAACTTAGGATTTATCGATAGAGGAAGTCCATGAAGTCGTATGGGCGTTGTGACGAGGAAGAAATTTGAAATGTCACAGGAAGTAAGAAAAAATAGATCGATTTCACAAGATTCCAGACGCTTATGCTTCATTGTTTATGTTGATTCCTTAACAAAGTGATACCTTTCTTTCTGAAACTTTAACCTTACTTTCAACAGCTGTTGAAATCCATGAATAGCAAGGATTCTGCAATGATAGTTTATAAACAGCGAGTGGATTTCCAAATGAGGTTGCAGTGGACTAATAATACAATCTTTGTGACAAATGCCCCTCGTCGCCATCGATCACCTTGAAGATGGAGATTGAGGTCGAGCAGTTCTTGAGCTTTGCGGTGAGATATGAGTTCCGTATGATTTTTGGGTTTAGTTTTAATATACAAAATTAATAGCGTCTTAAAAGGAGGAGAAATTCTTTAACCTTTTTGTAAAGCGCGAATTCGATTCGCTACAGCGCGAGAAGCAACCGAACCGTCAGCAATGCAGCGCGCGAAAAGCAGGGTAGGCAGAAGGAAAAGAATCCATCCCGACGCGAAAGCGTGGTCATGGCGTGCGTCAGCGTCAAGCCATCGAGACGAAGAATCCACAACCAGCGCCCACTAAAGCAAAGGCGTGCCCAAAGAGAAAGAAAGCAATCAACGCGATGATCGCCCTCCTCTTCTCGCATCCAAAGGTTGAATAGTCTTATCTCTGACACATGAGATGACGAGCCCATCGCTCCCTGCCACGGTCCGCAAGCTCGCTGTCGAAGTGGTCGATGCGCGCGACCTCGCGCCAAAGTATGGCCACGGCACCTCGAGCCGAGCCCCTACGTGGTGGTGGAGTTCGACGGGCAGCGAAAGCGGACTCGCACGGTCGTCCGCGACTTCAACCCGCAATGGCATGGGCGGCTCGAGTTCATGGTGGCGCAAGATCGTCTCAACCATTTTAAATGTCTTAGGCAACTATTCTAAATATTCTAGATAAAAAAAATATTTAAGGCTTTAATATAATAGGGCCCTAGGCTTACCTAATTTTTGGAACAATAAAATAGTGCCTTAGGCATAGGATATAATAGGGCCCTAGGCTTACATAATTTTTAGACCAATAAAATAGGGCCCTAGGCATAGGCCTTAATGGCCTATGCCTTGAGCCGACCTTGGCGACGCGGCCACCATGGCGGACCAGGAGTTCAATGTTGAGGTGTATGATACGGATAATATCTCCTGGTCAGGTTGTAAGGCATTGTCAAGGGCGGCACCTTGACAAACAATCGACTATACCTTGGCCACACTATACCTCGGCTACACCCTACCTCGGTCACACCATATCACGCCATACCTCAGCTACACCTCAGCTGCACTATACCTCAGCCATACCTCGGTCACACCATACCTCGGTCATACCATATTTCGGCTACACCTCGGCCGCACTATACCTCGATCGCACTATATCTCGGCTACACCCTACCTCGGTCATACATCTCCATATTAATGAGACCGGTATGGTAAGATCCCAGTATGGCGAGAGCCCCTGTCTCCATAACTGCAATACATTAGTGCTGTTTATTAACCCATGCCTTCTGAGTCGGTCATGCTGTTATTAATGAGAACGTACATTCTCTAG
>JBAMHZ010421422.1:0-11595 GCA_037177395.1 Alpinia galanga
AATATTGTAATATCATGTAATCTAGATTATAAAACATAAGAAAACCTTATAATTTGGATTACGGATTAAAACTCATGTAATTCAGATTACATTATAAGGTCAACACAAGTCAATGCCGACGATCGTTGATTAAAGACCATCGATTGTAGCCGTCGATCTCCGGCCGGTCACCACCGCCACCGCCGATCATGGCCGATCGCCGACCGGTCGCTAGTCGCCAGTCACCACTCACTGGCCCGTCGCAGGTCATCGACCTACCACAGCAATCGATGATCGATAACGTATGGTAAAAATGAATATCAAACAAAAGAATATAATCATTCTTGTAATCAAAGATTACATTACAAACCTTAAACAAACGTAGTAATGTAATATTAATTTCATTACATTACATTACACAGTTCATTATATTACATCGTACCAAATGCAGCCAGCAAGATGAGCCACCTCTGCTCGATTCAACCTGACTCAGATTAGGTCGGGCCTCACTTGGCTCACTTCGATAAAGACTGAACAATATCAGGTATGGTTCAAATCATATCAGACCGGACCAGATCGCAGGCGGCTCGGATCGGCACCTTTAACTTTACTTTGTCCAATCATCTTCTCATGATTGAGAATGCAAAGAATTTCGTGTCTGCTGGTGCGATCCAGCCAGGCGATCGAATAAGACGGCGAAAATTAAGGGAATGCTGTCATGAAAAAACACAGAACAGGCTTTCTAACTAATAATCTCGTTTCATTACCTGTCAGTTCACTATTGGTTGTGTTTTGCCGACAGAAAGTCTGTTGCCTGTCTCCTTAAATTCAGGGAATAGGAAACGAGTTGCAGAACGCGAGAAGGCCGAGTTTCCCGTCCTTTTTTATAGCCTTCGGGTCGCAAAAGCTCCGAGCTCTCTCCGCGCCATCGACGACCGGGAGGAACGAAGAGGGACGTGATCCAGCTCTCGCGATCAGATCCGATCGACCATGAGTCTCTTTGGTCTCGGACGGTATCCTCTTCCTCGATTTCGATCTAGTTCTCGAATCGTTTCGCTTTCATCGATCCAATCTCGTCGATTTTTGCCGCTGCGAGTGGATTCGTGAGCTGATGTATTCGCAAATAGATTGAAATCGCGGATGGGACTTTTTGTGTTACGAGGGTTTGCTTTCTTCTTTCGTTTTCTTCGTTTCCTCGGCCCGTCTCGGTAATTCTTCCGTCTGGAAGCCAAGCGATTCGTCTTTTATGGATGGGATGTTTTGCAATCATCGGTTGATCCCTTATCAAGAGCTGTCCATTGTTTGTTAAGGGTGAGTTGACTATTTGGTTCTGGGATCGCATTGCTGTTTAGGTTGCAGAATGAAAATTTCCCCCTTTTTTTCCGTTTGAGGTGCATGGTATAACATTTTAGTAAGCATAGATGTCGCTTGGAATTAGACTGGTTGGTTGGTAGAACTAGGATCAACTTCTTGGATTTTGTAAAAATTCGGCATATAGTTATGTTTCAACTCAAAATTGAGATCTGGGAGATGGCATTTGCGTATGTGTTGGTTCAACTGGCTATGCGATCTTCTCTATATTTGCATGCGCAAGTTGCTGCCGCAAATTTAAACAGTGATCTAGATGTGTATAGATCGATAGATTGAGAGCTATCTCTGTTGGAAGCACAAGGAACTTTTTCAGCGAATTCATCAAATGTTCTTCCGCTTACATGAGCATATTGTCTTCCAGGAATCAGCGGACTTTTCGACCAAAGAAGAGTGCGCCTTCTGGGAGTAAGGTAATGACTCCATATGCTTTCTTATTCGTGCATAAATTAGTGACTACCAACATCGCTTTTTTATAGGAGTAAGATATATAGGTTATTCTTATGACATTTTTTCATTAAAATTAATTTTCTATTCTAACTTCTGTTAGTGAAGGAAAAGCATATGGTACAGATCAGCAGTTCTATATAAATGAAACTTTTATTTAACTAGGTAGTTCACTTGGTATTATTTCTGTAAATCATACTGGTTATGTGTTGGTTCAACCATAATAATTCATATTGCTTGTTTGAGGCAGAAGTGCTTAATCCCTTTTATGTAAATGTTTTAGGCAGTATCAATTGTCATGAATTATCTTCTTTCTAAAATGCCCTTGTTTATGAGGGATAAGAGAGGGGCTCATAGATATTTAAAATGAGTGCTGATTCATCTGATCCGTGTTTTGGTCAAAAGCTAGCTATTTCTCAACATGTTATAAAGATGTAGCCCATGTGCTTTATGCTATCCTGCTTTGTCTTGACAATTGATTCCATTTTGTTGTTTCAATTGTTGTTTCTTGTCTGTCTAACATGTGTTTTGTCCCTTCTCCTTTTTCTTTTCTTGGTAGTTTTGGTTTTCCCTGTTTAGATGTCAAATTCATATCCAAATGACATTGCCTGATGGGGATAGATTTCATTTTGATGCCGGCTCACATGTCTTTTATCTTTTTTATGCAACATGAACTTTGTCTTTTTTTTTTTTACTTCGCAATTGTATTTTCCATTGTTTAAATGTGAAATGCATACCCAAATGATTTTTGCCTGATGGAAAGAAATTTCATTGCAATGCAAAAGCTAGAAACCATTTAGATAAGCAAGAGGATGGAAATGGTTGTTTAAACTTTTGCCGGATATGAGATCAAACTTAGATGTTTGTTTTTCTTAATAATTATGGTTGCCCATGGTAATATATCAGTGATGATCCATGGGATCATTTCCTTTGCTAATATTTACTCTTCCCCTGGTTACATACTCCTAGTTACATATGCAATTTTATGTTATGATATCTTTGAATAAGTTCTCACTAATGCTATGTTATTAGACCTATTAAAGAATGAGTATTCCTAAGTCCTTTTCTGTCCCTTTTATTTGTAGGGGGCCCAACTCAGGAAGCATATCGATGCAACTTTAGGTAGTGGGAACCTAAGGGAAGCAGTGAAGCTTCCACCTGGTGAAGATTTAAACGAGTGGCTTGCTGTCAACAGTAATATTCTCCATATTTTTCAAATTAATATTTTACTTGAGTAGCTTTTGTGATTCTCTGATATTGTATGTTCATACTGCTTTATCATGTGATCCTAGAAAGTTCTTTCGATATATCTCAGAGAACACTTCTTCAGGCTGTGGGACATGAAACTAAATGCTTTCTTTTTGTTGTTTCAGCTGTCGATTTCTTCAATCAAGTGAATTTGCTTTATGGCACACTGACAGAGTTCTGTACACCAGAGAATTGTCCTACAATGACTGCAGGGCCAAAGTACGCCAGATAAAAAATTTCATTCCCTTTCTTATTTTATCTGCTGAAATTTGTGCATATATTGGTATCAAATAAAGAATATTACATGTGCAATATGGTCAAGTGGTCTGTTTAAGATGAAGAATTGAATGCTTGAGTCACTTGACCAAGTTGATTGTTCAATAGCCCAAAAAGAATCATTTAATTAGGGGTTGATGTTTAACAATAAGGAGCGGGAAGTCTTCCAGAGGAAAAGACAAAACCACAAACAAACAAAAAAGGAAAAGGAAAAGGAAAATATCAAAGTGGGAATCCAGTCCTAGATTAAAGGTGCCAGTGACAAAATTAACAAATAAATAGTACACAATTTCTGGGAAAAGACATTTGATTTCTCAAAGATAGTGTCTACCTGTCCTTCCAAATGCATCTTGTGTTTTGTATTCAGTGGAAAGGGAAGGGGTGGTGGCTTGCTAAGGCCTAAACAATCCATGGTGCATATTACTATATTACCTACAGGGTATTAAGTAAAGCTCGATGATGGGATAAGATTCAGTGTGCAGTTGATCTCAGGCAGTTTGTATGATGGTTTGTGGGTCTAGTTTTGCTTAAATTCAACTATTGATTTGTTCCAGATTTCTTTTATGGTTCTTTTAAAAACCAAGAGGCTCCCTTCATATTAAGTCATGAAAGGCAAGACCTCTTTATAAACCGTGGGTTGCATAATTTCATGATTCATATATTTGTGAGTGTGCATATTCTCATGTTTTTGAATAAATTCATTTTGTCATGAGGAGATTTAAAGCTGCCAATTCTTGACCTCCACTAGGAATCAACACTAGCAGTGAGAAAACAGATACATATGTATGCTTGTTATGCCCCGTCATGGATCTTTGAATACTCCATTCCTTCAATGAAACAAAGCTCTTTTTAAAAAAATTCATTTGTTTCTTTGACAAGGGAACTTCCCATGACATTCAATCTCATGTTTTTCTTTTTTTTTTACCGAATAGATTATGCTGCATCCATGTCAGCACCGAATATTTGGTTCCATGTCATCATCTGGAATTAAAATATAGCATTCTATTTTCAAGCTGATAATTCACTTTTGTGATCGTGAAATTAGTCGCGTTTGTGTAAATCATATGTTTATTTGCAGATTTGTATTTGTAGGTATGAATATCGATGGGCGGATGGTGTCCAAATAAAGAAACCTATCGAAGTCTCAGCACCAAAGTACGTTGAATACCTGATGGAATGGATTGAAGTTCAGCTGGATGATGAATCTATTTTTCCTCAAAAACTCGGTATTCTGTCAATCCAAACATCACCTTTTTAACCTCTATCATTCTTCATGTTACAACAGCAAGGGAACTTAAATTGCTGTTTTTTATGGTCTGCTGTCTTTTCGTAGGAACACCTTTCCCTCCAAATTTTAAAGACGTCGTGAAGACAATATTCAAGCGGTTGTTCCGTGTCTATGCCCACATTTACCACTCGCATTTTCAGAAGATTGTCAGCCTCAAGGAAGAGGCACATCTCAATACCTGCTTCAAGCATTTCATTCTCTTCACTTATGTAAGCACCCAAGTTTATTGTGACCTTCACCATTTAGCGCGATATTGTGCTGCAAGCAAAGAATGTTTAAGTCGGGCTGATGTTTTTTGTGTTACTGTGATTCAGGAGTTTGGGCTGATCGACAAGAAGGAACTCGCCCCGCTCCAGGAGCTAATCGAGTCCATCATTGTTCCATATTAATTTGCTTCTAATCTTAAACACCTACATAAATAAATCTTCTCGTAATCTTATTTCACGTCTAAGTTTCTCCTCAGTGAAGTTTGTTGATTATATATTGTGAGCCTATTGCACACATTAATGAATACTAATATGATTTTGTAACACATTTGGCAGAGGGCAATCTCAATCTAGATGAATTCTTGATGTGCTAAACAACCAAATGAGTCAGAAGATATTTACCATGTGAAAACATTTAAAATAACTACTATAAAAGAAATATTAATATTTATTTAGTAGATATTTGTCATTTTTGTAAATTTGAATACAAAGTAGTCAGATAATCTAAATCCAGTAATTAGTAGATTGATTTATTAGTGATGTAAAAGTATATTTTATCAAATGGTAAGCATGCTAATCCTCTAATTTAAATTCCACTAAATAAATAAAATGTAGTTGTACTAATTTAATAGGAGATGCACAGATTTTAGAGGCTTCTAAATAAGCTCGGGGTTGACTCGATTGGTAAGTACAAAGGGATAATTTTTAAGTGGATAAAAATCAATTTTCAATAAGATCATAACTCTATATCATAGATTGACTTCCTCATTTGTATTTGTTATACTTAAATTTCTAATTTACCCTCTTCAGTAGGGATAGCTGATGAGAGCTGCTAATGTGACGGTTCCATATCTTTTTTAGAGGCTTCTAGATAATCAGCACTGCATTGTTTCCATCTTTATATCATTCGCAAATAGATGTTCTCAATCAAAGCACGAGTATCTAATTTTTTTTTTCGTGATTTCTCCGACAAACAAGTTGCAGTAAAAACAAACCAAAATCCTATACAAACTTATAGATTCCGAGCCAGATCGATGAGAGGAAAAAGAAAAAAATCAGCTTTGGAAGAACAATAAAGGATCGTTAACCTACCTAGCTGAACAAGACTAGAGGATATCTGGGACTCGCGAATCTAATTTCTGCTGAAGTTCCTTGATTGTTGAGCACAACTCCACCTTCTGTTCCTTGTAGCTCTTAAGCAAGAAATCTTTCCCTTCGATGACTTCTTTCAGCTCACTCGCCTCCTTTTTCAGCATCTCGACCATCTCCCCATCTACTTTTCCCTTGTCCACTCCCAGAAAGTGGGACTCCAAGTCATCGATGCTATCCGGATAGGCACTTAGCAGCCCATTCGCAGGCATCGGAGACCAGTTCCTTGTCTCGGCGATTTGATGATCAGCGATCACCTTTCTTAGTCGCTGGACCTCTTGTTGGCTGTTGAACAAGTCATTATTGGCACCATCGATTTGGGCTTGGAGATTCGCTGCTTCAGCCATTTGAATGTGCAGAGAATTCTGCATCTCTGTGATTTGGGATTGCATCTCCATTATTGTCTCATCTCGTCTCTTGAGCTGCTGCCTTAGCTTCTGTATTACTTCTTTCTTGGTGTAGATGTCAGATCCAGACTCCGAGAAGTAGGAGTCGGAGCAGTTTGAGTGGTGGCATGGCTTCCAGGGCAGCTCAAGGCGCTCAGGTGGTTCACTTGTTTTGGTATCTCCACCTGAGACTTTTACCAGGGGAAGAGAGAGATCAGCTCCTTCTGTTAATGAGCTTCTGGATTGCATGCCGCCACTTGAAATCTCTATAACGAATAATGTACCAAATCTTGATTAGCTCTAAATAACTTCCAAACTTTTAGTTAACACTATTTAGATCAAGAAACCTCAATATATAAAATTCCATATCATATACTTCTGGATTGCATCTTATTCATCTCATTTTTATCGATCTGATTCCATCATTTCAGTGTTCTGACCTTGTTATTGGCATATTTGTAATGAACGATAAAATGAGCAACCAAGACAATATATGAGATGCATTCTATTAGGATCATTTAATTTATGACTCACAGCAGGATGGAAGGAAAAAGACCTAGATCAAGAACAGATCTTTAAAAAATGTATTGTGCAAAAAGGTCATACTAATATTTGCTCTAGGGCATTAACAAGTTTCCTTTTTTCGCTATGGTCAACAAAATTTTACTAAGCGCTGACATTAATATTATACAGCACCACAACAAAGTCTTATAACCGGAAGAAAGTAGATGCTAAGCATTGGAAAATACTTTTCGTGATATGATTACAAGTATAAGCAAGCATTTCATTTACCCTTCATATTCGTTCTATCGCTAGCTCATGGTAAGCATACCTGAAAGCAATTGGGAACGATTTCCCTCGTCTTGCGTGAAAAGATAGACATCTGAATGCAATTGATGGGCTCTTGATCTCCTGTTAGCTTTAGATTTCCAGGTTTCTAAGAGAACTTGAACAGTTAGGAGGTTTGAAGTACAAAATAAAATTATGCAAGAGTACAGAGTGGCACATCAGACCCTTGTTGCCTTTCTCCTGCTGTTTATTATCAAGGATTCGTTTGAGCTGGCATCCAAGCTTAATCGAAAGTGTGCTCAGCAAGGCACCTCCTATAACAAGAACCCAATTTGGTCCATTACCTTGACCATGATTCGTCTTATTAGTTGTCTGAATGAATCCAGCATTTATCTGCGATTTCATCTGGCAAAGAAAAGAGTTGGAGGGCAAACCAATCAGTAAATAAACAAAGAGGGGAAGTGTGTGACCCATTTGACTTTAAATTATTCGTTTGTGTTCCAAGACATACATGGAAGGAGTGGATATATACATGATACTATGTTAAGATCAAGTGAGCAGTTATCCCCAAAACTTAAGCTATTTCTTGAATCCCTCATTTAAACATTCCCATTCCCTCAAGTATGGGCAGACAGATTGATTGGTCAGTGATCAAAATATAACAGACTAAACTTACTTTAGTCATAATCATTGGCGACATGATCAAAATAATGTTTGTCACAACTATATGAGGTCAGTTACAAGTATTTTATCCCTCTGTTGAGCTTCTTGCAAAACTGAATCATAATATTACATACATCATTTCAATATAACTAATGTTCTTTAAACAAATGGTCACAATAATTATGGAAAACAAATGTATAAGGAACCATAATGCTGTGCTGCATTCAATGTCGCTAAGGTAAACATTTTTTTGGATCGGTGGTACTTACCGAATCAGGCAATTCAAACATTTACTGGTTAATTAGCATCCATGAATGTGACGATTTGCAAACACTACAAAGGAGCTCCTCCATGTAACCATCAATTAACCAACTGAAGTTCACCAAGTTGCAAGGTTACTATTTTGATTGCTTGACTGAAAATAGACTAGGAGTTTCACTCTTTTTCCTTGGCTAAAAAAACCTTATGCAAAAAAAAGTTCAATCTACAAGCAGGAGAATCAGTGGAGATAAAAACTTAGTTTGCATAAATGTTCTAATATAAATATAACTTACATCCCTGAAGGTACTCAACTAGAACAAACTGGAGTTAGTAACACTCTCCATCACTGTTCTCTGCAACCCAATCTTTATTAATTTTTAACTCACATTTCTTATTCACACACTTTTTTTCTGTTTTCAGTTTTCTATCTGATTATCATCTTACTTTCTGTTGTTTCCCCTGTATTTTGCTTACCTCTTTCCTAATGTAACATTGACAACTTCCAACTTCACTGAACCTCCTGTCTCAGCATCAAAGCAACATTCCTCATTCCACTCTTCCATTGTCACCATTCATCGCTATGTATTCACTCTTCGCACTTGCACAAAAGAAAAAAGAAAAAAAAACAATAGAAGCCAATCCTATCAATAATAACTAATTCTTCCACATCTCTTTTCAGACCTCACACTCATCTAAAGAAAATCATCAAATAGGGTTTTGAAAAAAAAGAAAAAGAAGATTATTCCATTATACTATCTTTTCCATTCACACTCACCGCAAAGAACATTTCAACCATTTTTGTTATGCAGGACCAGCAGAAAGATACAAGAAACAAATAGTTTCAAATGGCCTACGGGATCCAAAACATGCTACATATGTAGTGCCCTTTCCTGTACCAACATCTCTACTTCCTGAAACCTTACTCCCTCTTAAATCCATCATTACGTCCTTCTAAGCAAAGGAAGAAACACAAAGGATGTTCAATCCAACTCCACAACAACTATTCAGCGAGGATTACCAGAAATCGAAGTGCACGATCCAGTTTCAATATCACAATGCATCCAAAGGGCAGGCTCGTTTCAACAAAAAGCATAAGAAAAAAAAAGAAAAGGAAAGGGTAACGAAATAGCACGGTTGGATCGACAACACCTGATTCATTCAAAAAAGATCGACGAGCCACAACAGGTCCCTCTGAGTTTCTCTCCGGCGAGCTTCTCTCCTCCTGTGCGCTATTCCCTCCTCCGGTGGAGCTCTGATTTGCGTGCTGGGAGACAGCGAGCTCGGCTGCGGTAGGTCGAGCGAGTAAGATGGAGGCGGAGGAAGGAGAGTGATTTCGATCGAGGTGCCCTCTTTAATATATCATAATTAAATAATACTTAAATAATAATTATTAATTAAGAAATTATTTTATATAATTTTTTAGAAATTTTATGAAATTTAAATGGACTTTATATAACGATTTATGAGTATAGATTAAATAGACTTTAGTGAAATCTGTTTGGATTATTACTTTTGTGAGGAGTTGATTTGGTCAATTAACTTAAGGTTAACCTAGTGTTTAATTATTTAAACCTAAAGTTTTAATCCCTATCCCTATCCCAATTCTTCCCGTGCTCTCCTCATCCGACGCCGCCGTCCTCCCTCTCTTCCACTTCTCTCGATCTCTCTTCCAATCGTTGGCCACACCAACGATCCTCTTCGCACGACACCACTTCCCCGTTGGCCATCTCCACTCGCTGGCCTTCCGTCGACCAACTCTGTCGTAAGGAGTTTTACTTCGTGCCCCATTTCACTGTCTCAACATCTCCTTCTTCCCGATCCTCCTCCTACTCGTACCTGACCACCTAGTGCGGCCATCTGCCGCCGCCATCATTGCCTAGCACACCGGCCACCTCCGCCTCTCGATCGCATGTTGTGGCCACCACCGCCTCTCGATCACGTGTCGCCCCTCCGACCTACCCTTGATCGTCGTGGCTAGCATCCGCCCTAGCATGCGACAATCTCCACGGCCAGTGTTGATTGTAATCGATGCAACTCTTTGTGCGATGCCGCTGCCCCTCAGCCACTGCTCGATGTGCCGGCCTATCTCCGCCATCACTTGCCTCTGCGACCGCTGCAGCAATCCCACACCGTGGCTAGCAACTTACCACAACTAGTCTTCACCTGACTGTGGCCTGCCACCATTGTTTACTGCGATGACTCCTGATTTCAGAGCACACCTGTCCCACTGTCGGTTACCTATGATTTCTGAAGGTTTATAGTTGAGCCATCCTCGCGACAAGGAAGAACCATCATAGTAGCTTGCGGTGGTCTAAAGGATCAAATCTGTGAATTAGTCATTGTGTGCTCTATAGCTATAGCCATTTTGATTTCTGGTTATGGGGTTAGTGGAATTGGGTTTTCTTCTGCCTAATTCGACAGTTTGAGTTAGATCGGTGATTCTCAACTTGGATCAGCAGGATTTGCAAGTTAAGCTAAGTTGGACTGTGATTCAAGACAGTCTTCCGGACGTAGGGAGTTCTTGTTCGGATATTCTACATGTCAGATTTGATTGGAGCAAGAAGTTATGCAAGGGAAGCTAAGCTAGGACCTTGATTTGAGTACAAACATTCAGACGCGAAGATAATCAGCACGATTTACATATCAGGTGGGTAGTAGTTCTATCTTTGTTCTTTAAATTCTTGATCTTGGTGCATGAACTGTTATATGTTTTGGATTAGGATATCTTGCCTCTACTCCTGTTTGTACTTGAGTTGTCCTTTATCTGCTTGAACTTAGAGCTAATTTAAATTGATGTCATTACAGTCTCTTCTGATATTCATGCTATATATAGTATTAGTTTCACCAGTTATATGTTATACCTTGTGTATTACTCGCATGCTAGTTTATGCATGTATTACTGCTGCATATTATTGTGTCTGGTATAAATGCTTTGTTATTTATGATTCATTATAGCATCATATCATATATATGTTGTTCGACTATGTCTCCCTTGTGGTCGAGAGAGTTGTCAGCCTTATTTGCTCACCCAACCACTCGGCGTAGTGGTGGCAGAGGGGCTTACAACATGTCTTGTCGTGCCCAACTCGGCCACTCAGAGGCAGTAGTAGCTAGAGTTGAGAGCAGTAGGGACCCCATGGTATATAGCTAGATAACTATTATACTTATTGCCCACTCAGTCCACTCGAGCGCAGTGGTAGCTGGAGATGGGTGCAGTTGTTATGTCATCGTCCACCAGGTCACACCGGGGTCGTGGTAGCGAGGTGCGAGGCAATGACCATGCATACGCATCATACGCTTTGGCTGTGCGTTGACACAGCGGATATATTCTTGCATATGCTTGTGATTTGCTGTACATGATTGAGTTATGATTGTTGCATTTGAGTGACATTGCACACATGTCATTGTATATGATATACATTTGGTTATATGTGGCTCATGAGGTTACGAGCAGGATTGGATTGGACATCCATTTACTTTGGTTACTAATGTCATACTGGTGGGACCAGGTTTGATTATACTCATGTTTATTATT
>JBAMHZ010421433.1:0-11595 GCA_037177395.1 Alpinia galanga
CTTAGATTCTCATATTAAAATTTTTCATTTTTCTTGAAGTTTGAAGGAATGAGAAAGCACAAATGGAGGAAGAAGTTGTTGAATTTATCTGTGTGCCTTTCTCCAGCATAATATTTTTAACTTTTTTCCACAACGAATTGATGTATTTAGATGTTAATTTCTGCAAAGTTGTTTTGTAAATGCTAAAGGATTAATGGCCTTTCTATATACATAAAGAGCCGCAAGCGATTGCAAGACTTTCAAATAGAACTTTCTCGAATAAATTTAAAGTATAATTTATACGTATTTAAAAGTTGAGCTTTAAAATATTCTTTATCTATTGACCAGATGAAGGCACTTGAAAGCTATGGATGATGAATTGACCGTCCATTATAAATTTATCATGTTTAAAATTTATTTGTTTTTTAAAAAATATAGAACCATCATGTTAGCAGCCACTCACCACTACTTCTACATGTGGAGGAGGTAAATTAGAATGTCAAATAATCAATATAGAAATGTAAAATCATTAATAGTCTGACAGTAAAATTTAAAAATTAATTTTTTATCCTTTTAAATCTTAATACCACGGTTCCAATTTACTTGCTTCGCAGCTTTTACGTTTGAATAGCTCGTTTGATAACACCGCGGCAGGGAACTGGATTTTAAAAAAAAGAAAAACAATTTTTACTCTTTTATTTTTTTTAAGGTATTCTCGCATATCACCTACCCATCTCGGGTGTGTCCATTGCGGGGCCCACCTGGATTGGCGAAGTAGATTCGTAGGTATGAACGGGTGGCTTGCGGGAGTTCGGTTTGAAAATTCCATTTTAAATTCTGCCCTAATTTTCTGGTGTTTATACGCCGGGCAGCGGCCGCGAGACGCGCGGAGTCGTCGATTGGTGATCCGTTTCACATCCCGTTTGAGGAGGTCTGTGGGATCGAATTGTTGATGGGCTCTAAAGATGATGAGAAGCCGACTGGTGGAGGCTTCTTCTCCTCCATCACGTCTAGCGTTCGGAACTGGGGCAGTGCGATGCACCGATCAGTCAACGGGTATGAATCTTTTCGCGATCTTCCACGACCGAAAGGTCTTCCTTTCTTTTAATTCTATTAAATGGAATGGTCGTTTGATGTTCTGGCTGTAGCCTATGTTTGAATCATTCGCCACTATCTAATTTTCTGTTCTGGCAGGAGCAAGTTTCATGAGCTT
The DNA here is from genome assembly GCA_037177395.1 of Alpinia galanga. Lineage (NCBI taxonomy): Eukaryota > Viridiplantae > Streptophyta > Magnoliopsida > Zingiberales > Zingiberaceae > Alpinia > Alpinia galanga. The sequence goes on from JBAMHZ010421433.1 coordinate 1,193, forward strand.
AATTCGTAATGGATAAAGAAGGATTTGCTATAACAGCTCTTGTAAATTACTGTTTTTTTTTAATGAGTTCGCTTAATGGCTGTTTAGGACAAACTTTGTTAGAAAAACTGCTTCTTTACAACATTGATGGCTGGATGATGAACTGTAGCTAGTCGTTATATTAGTACTTGGGATTCTGCGGGAACTAAAGGTGTTGCTCATGATAGACTGTAGTAGCTTGCTATATTGTCATTATTGTAATTCTGTGTTTTTACAGTAATAGGATTCAACTACAATATTTCATATTTCATTAAACTAACACGGATCCATGCACATGGGTCCTGGGACCACGAAGGCATTGCTAAGATCAACAAGGAGTAGATTAATGGAAATTGCAGTTGTGTGGAAGTTTATGAATATCTTATGGTTCTCTAAGAAGTAGGAATAACATCATCTTCAATAGCAACACTAGCTTTGCCCAGGTTACAAACACTGTATTTATGCATATACAACTATGTAAACTAGGATAATTATTTCTTTTTTGTTTTAATAAGAATTGCCTATATTCCTGCAATGACTGGTTATCTGTTTATTGCACTGCATGCTAACTGAAAAGTTTTTTCAAAATCTTGCCAGTTGTTTAATAAAAATCCCTATTAGCAATGATCATAGTTGTTATCATGGATCTGATCCAATTTAATGTATCAGTGGAGTCAACTTTGAGATATAATCATCATTTTATGGCTAACCTAATGTACCAGTTAATAGTCTTGTTTGTTGTAAAGTGATTATCTGATACTGACATGCTATATTATCAACTCTATAATGTACTACGAAGTTGACTTCTGTTATAAAAACAGCACATTCTTAATGCTAGGTTTCTCCTCAATGTTACACACTTTGTCATTTTCCCATGCCTATATATATGTTCCTGAATTTCAAACTTGCTTTCATGCCATATCAAGAATAAACTGTTTAGATATATTAACAAGCAGTATTTCTGTGATAACTTTGGTTTAACCATTCTCAATATTTAATTTCAGCCTGTATTTTGAAAAGGTGGGCTGTTTTGTTGCATATCTAGCTACATAGGATTTACCAAATTTTAGAGAGATTTTTTCCCATAAAAAAAGACTAAACTCTTGCATGATTTATCCTTCTCTCTATGTCATTTTGTTGCATGCAACAGAGATATATCTACTGTAGCACTGTCGTCTTGCAAGAATGATCAACTCTAGCAAGTTTTACTCGCCTATTGACACCCACAATGGAGTTCAAGCCTTGAATGATCTTGTCCCTTTCTCCATAGTAGTCTGCCATTCTTCAAGGATCTACTGCCAGCTACATGTTCCCTCTATCCCTCTGCAATAGCTCCTATGGCAAGGATCAGGATTTGGAAGTGAGAAGGCATGATGAAGTGAAAGCAGCAACAAGAGGATTGGCAATAAGCCATGCAAATTCGTAACCGAGGAACTATGCCAGCTATTTTGTCCTCTATAGTTCTTGGTTAAAAAATTTTATTTTCTGAAAGTAAAAACACTGAATAATACAACATTAGCTAGCTGATTCAGTTCTTGCACTTTCAGATCATTGTTTCTATCCATCTGTTTACTAGATTAAGTAAGAGGCTGCCTTATTGGTTAGACCACTTGAAAATCATCAATTAATTATCTTTTATGTCATGCCTGAGATTTTTAACCTGTGTTGGGCTAAAGTGTCTGACAGTTGTAACCTTGTACATTTTTATGTTGTGCATTATTATCAATATATATAACTTTTAATGTTTATAATTGGCTATCATATCTTGTTTTATATTGCATATGCATTATGTGGTTGTTTGCTTGCATAGTTCTCCTTGATTTTAGTAAGTTTGATTCATAATTTATCATGAAGTTGACTTTAAATTGTGCTGAGTGTAACGTTAACTTGGGTCACAAATAAACAGTGTTTTGATTTTCAATAATGTCATGGTTTTTATGCGCTAAACATATTTTAGCATTACCAACTTTTCAGGCTATTGGGTTATGAAGGACTTGAAGTTATCAATCCAGAAGGAGGCAATGAAGATGCTGAGGCAGAAGCACAGCAAGGAAGATGGAAGCAAGAGGTTTCTTTCTTTCACTAATTAGTCTTTTTTTAAGTTGTATTTTTTATTATTCTATGGACAATTTTATTCTGAATTTAATAAAGAATTTGAGATAATTTAAAACTTTGCCAGTGAATGCTATATACCATCATTATTGTTAGCTTTGAGAAGTTCTGGTTCTATATAATCCCCAACTTGATTATTTATTTTTTTAAAAAAAATGTTTCACAGTGATTTTATTAGGAAGCAATTATAGAAACAATTTATTACTTAATCACATCTTGATTATGATGAACTAACTTATCATGATTCTTGCATCATCTCCTACGTTTTATTACTGTGGCTCGACAAATATTCTTTTAGTTTGGAGAACATTGAATATTATCTGATTGCCTATGATCTTCATTTGGCGCTTAAATTTGAACTTAACCAACTGATATCTATCAGGCATGTTTCATTTAGTTCCTAAATCTAATTAGTCAACTTTCTCATATTTTGTCACTAACTTGCCACACTTTCTGCTATCCATTTTCATGTACATCATATCATTTTTGTTTTTTTTTAATGATTTGTAGGATAGAGATAGTTATTGGAAGACGATGCACAAATATATAGGATCAGATGTAACATCACTTGTGACATTGCCTGTCATCATTTTTGAGCCAATGACAAACCTTCAGAAGATGGCTGAGGTTTGCACCAAATTTTTCCCCTTATTTTTGTGTTTGTATGTGTGTTCTAACCTGGATTAAATTGGCCATACACTATTTCCTGATGCATCTGTTGACGCAACATCAAAATCAAACCTTGGAAAGTTGATGAAGCAAAGAGCACAATTACCTCACTTAGAGGAAAAACTCCAAATTGAAAGTTTGTATTAGTTTGAATATTGAAATCTAGACTTCTTGTATAGATTTGACTTGCCAACAAACACAAAAATAAATATTCTAAATAAGAAAATATGTTAGACTTAACTTGGACTATAATTATTATCTATTTAGTATCAAAATAGAAAATTTTAATTTACTCTAAATTATCCAATGATAAAAAAATAAAATTAAAATTTGTTACGGATGTGTCAATCTTGAATATTTTTTAATTAATTTTCTTTATCGTGGATGTCTCAATCTCAAATTTATTTTTTTCAATTATTTTTTTCTTTTTTCATGTTATTTATTTCCATGTTTGCATGCATTATCTGTTTTCTTATTGCACCAGACCATTTGTTGAACAGATGTTTTTCCTATTGTGTGAATATGCCCTACTAGTTTTAAGATGTAGTCCTCTGAAACTTGTAATATATCCCATCTGATTGGCTGTTCCCAGATTGCAACTGATTGGTTGTTCCTGACACAACTTTTGTTATCAGTCAAGCATGAAAGTACAATAATTGATTGATAAAGGTGGAGAATTCTATTTGTCTCTGAAAGAGACTGTAAAATACGCTTATTCACTCAATAAATAAACTTCATCCGAGGGAAAAGGAAACCCCAAAATTTTCTCAAATTCATGATGTCAGATCTTCTCCAAATAAATGGAGTTGTGTTGGATCTGTACTTTTTTCCTTTGTCCCTTTGTCAAATTTTTCCTGAAAGCTGATTCAAGTATTCAACTAATGCCATCTAGTATCACCACTCAATTCTTTATGGGATTTCTCTTCTATTTTAGGTTATGAAAGTTCTCTCTTTTGTTTCATTTCGATTTTGCCTGCTTCTCTTTGTGCAAGAAATATGTTGAAATTATAGCCATAAACAATTGGAGAAACAAACACTATTTTTTTCATTCCAGACTTTATCTGAAATGTCAATAACTTCATGATTACTTGACAACATTGCTGCTAGATGATGGCTGTTGATTTGCCATTTTTTTCATTTCCTTTTGATAGAGGCCATTGCCATAATTTAGAAAGTGATATAGATCATCGGTCATGTTTTTTATTTTGACTCTCTTTTATCTTTTTCATGACATAAAATATTCTAAAAAAATGTTTGCACTATCTCATTTTCATTTCCTGAGTGTGGAAACATTTGAAGTTGCTTCGCTGATAGGTTTAAGACAAAAATGTTTGATCAAAATATTTCCTTGGCTTTTGAGGGAACAATGTATATTTGATGTTCCATGCAATGGGTCTTCTGCATTATCTGTTGTGGCTATCCATTCATTTAGATGACTTTTGATGCTGGCATTATACTAGTTTTGAACATCTTGCTATACTCTCAGATAGAAGAGCTGGATAGCATTAGCACATCCTCTATATATTTGTCAGATGTATTTCGATAATATGAGCATGATATTTGTGCCATTCGTTGTTTATCGAGTGTAATTTTGTTTCCAGTTAATGGAGTACTCTTACTTGTTAGATCTAGCAGATCAGTGTGAGGATCCTTATATGCGGTTAGTTTATGCTTGTAAGTAAATATTTCATCTTTTTGTTGTTCCACTATTTTAATCATAATGTGATGCAAATTCTTTCTCATGTTCTCCAGCTTCTTGGGCAATTTCTGTGTACTATGCCTATCAGCGAACATGGAAGCCTTTCAATCCTATCCTTGGTGAGACTTATGAAATGGTTAATCATGGTAATCTAACATTCATTGCAGAACAGGTTAGTCATTCCTAAGTTTGCATCACTGGCAGGTTCAGGTTCATAAGGTTTTTTGTATTGTTTTCCAATATTTGCTCTCTTGTTGACAGTCTTAATGCATTGTGCTATTTTGATTTCCTGACTTATGCATTGGCCTACTTTCAGGTTAGTCATCATCCACCAAAGAGTGCAGCACATGCTGAGAATGATCATTTTACATATGATATCACTTCAAAATTGAAAACAAAATTTTTAGGAAATTCCATTGAAATTTATCCAGTTGGAAGGTGAGAAATATTGTTACGACTCGAAGATCAAAACAATCTAGTAATTTTTTGAGCAATGTCTTGAATATCTGAACTCTATCATGGTTAAGGTCAATCATAAGTGAATGTTCATGTTTGGATAACCAAGATAATTTTCTTATTTAACTATAGCCCTTCAGTTGTCTGAATAATTTGATGGTTTGCTTGTGGTGCAGGACAAGGGTGAAACTCAAGAAAGATGGTGTAATACTGGATTTGATGCCACCTCCTACAAAGGGTAATAACCTTATATTCGGGCGCACATGGGTTGACTCACATGGTGAGATGATTATGACAAACTTGACTACAGGGGATAAAGTTGTATTGTATTTCCAACCATGTGGCTGGTTCGGGTATGATTTTCTAAGACCATCTCAGTCTGTCTCAGCATTTAATTCTTTTTTGGTGTGCAAGTGATGGTCAGAATTCATTCATATGTTTTTATCAACTTTTCTCCTCTTTTGCCTTTAAACTCTAATCTTTGGTCTAAACATTTGGGACATGATGCTAATACATTGTCAGTGCTGGGCGATATGAAGTGGATGGATATGTATACAGTGCAGAAGAAGAACCTAAAATACTAATGACTGGAAAATGGAATGAATCAATGAGTTGCCAGCCATGTGATCAGGAAGGAGAACCCCTACCTGGAACTGAGCTAAAGGAGGTCTGCATCAATTTTCTGTGACTTACGCTTTAGATGCATGATGACTATAAACTTCTTCTGTGTGCTTGTTTTTTTTCTGAGAAAATTGTTTCTTTATGTACAACTGAAGCATACACTATATATAGATGCTTTAAATAATGGCAATAGGTTCTTGTATGTTCAAAATAATTTGGCATGCGATCAACTTGTCTTTTTCATTATCAGTGGAAGAAACCTTAAGCATTCACATTTTGATGAAGGCAGGGTTTAAATCAAAGACTACAAATTTTCAAGGTTCTTACCAAGTGAGCTAAGTTGGCACAAATTCATTTAGTTGTTTATTTGTAGAAGTTTTTGTTTGGAACTTGGTAGGCAGGGGATGTTGGCACTATCTGAATGAAACATGTTTGAAACCCTGACAATTTAAAAAACCACAGACCAACCAGGTCAGGTTCCAGCATATCGAATTGGAGTAGGTTTCATTGTCTTTCTTCAAATATTAATGAGAATAACGTGTATATGTAATTGAAGTATCAATATTGAATATTTTTTTCTCAGTCATTTCTTTATTTGCTTTTGATTCTGTTATACCGTCTCCTAGGATGCTTCTGTATTCTCTTTTCCAGGTATGGAGAGTTGCTGCAACTCCTGAAAATGACAAATTTCAATACACATATTTTGCCCATAAAATAAACAGCTTCGATACAGCACCTAAAGTGTTATTGGCATCAGACTCCCGATTGCGACCTGATAGATATGCACTCGAGAAAGGTGATTTGTCCAAATCCAGTGCAGAAAAGAGCAGGTGAGTTTCTGAAGAATGAGGTAAATTACACAGAACAGAAACCGATCCAATGTGTAAGGCCAATTTTATATAATCCTATATCTGCCGGGTTTACGTATGTTGAAATCAGATACTTTAGAACTTCTAAGAGAAAGAAAAGATTTTTACTAATCATGATTCAATCATTTTCAGTTTGGAGGAGCGACAGAGAGCAGAAAAAAGGAACCGAGAAGCCAAGGGACATCTATTTACCCCAAGATGGTTCAACATGACTGGTGAAATTACTCCCACACCCTGGGGTGATCTAGAGGTGTACGAATACAACGGTAAATACACTGAGCACCGGGCTCAGATCGATAGCTCTGAAACTGTCAACGAGATTGATGTCAAAACCATGGAGTTCAATCCATGGCAGTATGCCGATCTGTCTACAGAATGAGGTTTGTGTGTATGGCAGCAAAAGAATTACCTGTGTACTTGTATCATGGATTGCAAACACCATCTTCTTGTGATCTTATATAGAATTTAATAGTTTCTTGTATCTTGTACTCGTGTCTTGTTTCATGGATCAACCATTCTATAGAATCTCTTTTTACTCCCCAAGTTACTGGATGCTGATGTATCATGCTACTAGTTTTCTTGTGGTTTATTTTAATCTGGAGCCAATAAATCATTTAAACAATTCATTTAGCTATGTTCATTCATCCTGTTGTCAGATCTGAAATTGAAAACATTCATCAGCCATCAAGTAACTCTATCCCTAGTTTATTTTGTTAAGAACATAATATTGTTGCACATGAACTCAAAGATAAATCAATGCAGCAAATTATGCCTAAATCAACCTTGTAGAGCTCATTAGGAATGAAAGCAACCATTTAAAACAGACAGATGAGCAACGCTCAGAACATATTTACAAAAACAGATAATACAGATAGATTGCTTGCTAAAACATGAGATGGTCGACGATTCGTTGCCACTTGCTGGCGAAGTGTAATGCTAAGGGCCTTGGTGATCAACTCATTTCGAGCTAGGTGGCACGGGGGAATTGGTGCTTGCTCTCTGTCGGCTCGACTTCAGCTTGGTTTTCCAACTTCTACCTATGTCTGTAGCATCTTGAAGCTGTTCTAAAGCATTCACTACTTGATCTATGGTTGGCCTCCGCTTTGCTTCCATGGATATGCACTGCAGTGCAAGAAGAGCCGTCTTCTGCGATCCAGCCGCCGAGTACTGCCCTTCCAATCTGGGATCCATGATGTTCACGATACTTCGCTTGCTCATGAGCATAGGCTTTGCCCACTCCACTAAATGGTATTGCCCTGACGGTTGGTTCTTGTCAATAGCTCGTCGTCCAGTCAACATCTCAAGAAGAACAACTCCGAAGCTATAGACATCACTCCTCGACGTCAAATGGCCTGTGAAAATTCCAGTGAATCAGATATCCAATACGCGTATCAAGTTATAGTGCCAAAGTTCAACTGACACCAAATGTAACAACAAATGTGTTAACAACTAGACATTTTTCATTGCTGATATCTCTGATATTCGTAAAGTGATTGAAATTATCATGGCTAGATCGAAGAATCAACATGCTGAATGACAAGTAAAACTGTACTAGGACATGACCAGAAACACTAGACACATTAACAAACTAAGCAAATTACCAGTTGCAAGATACTCTGGAGCAGCATATCCATATGTCCCCATGATCCTTGTAGAGACATGGCTTTTGTCCCCGGTTGGCCCATCTTTTGCCAATCCAAAATCAGAAAGCTTTGCATTGTGATCCTGCGAAAGGAAGAAGGATTAGCATTCAAACTGAGTGAATGAATATACATCACATCGCAATGGAAGGATCAATACATGAACTACATACAGAATCAAGAAGCACATTGGAGGTTTTGAAATCGCGGTAGATGACCTTTGCCTCGTCACTATGAAGAAAAGCAAGTCCTTTTGCAGCTCCAAGGGCAATCTTCATGCGGATATTCCACGAAAGCGGTTGATAGTATGAACTCCCTGAATTGCAACCAGAAAAAAATGCAAATGTAATCCCTTAAAGAGTTTTTGCCAAGCATGAAGAACAAGGCTAGAATTGCAATAAAGACAGATGGCATAGATCACAAAGAATTTACTCCTGAAAAGATGATTCTCCAAGCTGCCGCGAGGCATGAACTCATACACGAGAAGCCTTTGTTCATCCTCGAGACAGTATCCGATAAGCTTTACGAGGTTCGGGTGAGACAGCTGACTCAAGTAATTAACTTCAGCCTACAAGATTCAAAGTAGTTTCTTTTTTGAGCATCAATCTGTACCAAATTCACATAGCAGGAAAAACAAAATTCAATAAGAGAAATCAAGGAAAAACAAAAGAGGAGTCTCACCAACCACTCTCTGTGACCCTGAAACCCTTCCTGGTTGAGTTTCTTCACGGCAATGACCAGTCCAGTCCCAGGCTTGGCTGCTGCAAGTGTGGTTTCATCGATCCAGCCCTTGAAGACTGAGCCAAAACCTCCCTCCCCGAGCACACTGTCTGGCCGGAAGTTCCGGGTGGTGGTTCTGAGGTCATTGAAGGTGAAGCTCTTCATATTCGAAGATGACAAGATATCGTCCTCACTTCGTGGAGTGGAAGGCAAAGAGGAAGCAGACACCTTGCTGCTTGAAGCGCTCGACGCATTCCCCTTCCCTGTGCTATGCTCAGATTCTCCTCCTATGAATCCAAATACAATTCCTCCTGGGTTAGATTGAAGACATATGAAATTGGGGATCGGATTGACTGACCGGAAATATACTTGATCAAATAACAACTCCAGACCAAACATTGATCGAATGATAAATCAGTCAAAGCGAAAACATCAACTTTCGATTAACCTATTGAAAGAATCACGAAGAACACGTACAAAATAGCCCCAAGAATACACTGACCGAAACGTATTGAGATCCTACCAAAAGCTTCCTGAATAGCTCGAATCCGCGAGAAGGGCGAGGGGCGGAACTTGGTACCTGAAACAAAGGCGGCGGGAGAGGTGATCTCCGCCTTGACCTTGGTACCCAAGCAATTTCCCATCGACGGACGAGCTTCACAAAGCCCGAAAGGATCCGGTTTGGGCTCTCCGAGCTCAGAAGCTATGAAGCCCAATTGAAGGAGATGCAGAGCTGCTAAGCTCCAGACGCGGACTTGGAGGCTGGCCGGCGGCGAGGGGAGGAAGAAGAGAAAAGTGGCACCTTTATGCGCCGCAAAGGCGAGCAACTGAGAAGCGGAGAGCTGTCAATTAATAGCAACTCGTTTGGTATTCACACATTTTTTTTTTCTTTCTAATTTTTTAAAATTATTTATCATAAAAAAAACAGAGTTTAAATTGAATAATATTCAAATAATTATTTATCATAATTGGTTATTATTAGAGGTCAATGAAGTAGATAACAAAGGTTAAATGACTAATTAATAGAGCACTTTGGACTTAATAAATAAACTTTGAAGACAAATGTCTCATAAGTCAAACTCCTCACTAAAATCAAAAACAAAGAAAAAGACAATAATTTTATCTTATTTTATTCTGTTTATGCAAAACGAGCCAATGAAGTTCGGTATTCCTTGACTTTTTCTTTTCCTTAATTTCTTTAGCATGTATGCTCATTAGTCAAGACTGTCGCTGGCTGAAAATCCAAAATGGAGATCGAGAGGTTGATTCGCACAGGGGACTTTGAATCCGGAAAGAGGGTACCTGAGATAGAAAAGAAACTACGTCACAGGGGGGGCGCCGGAAGAGCTCCGGCGTCTCCGCTTCGACGCTCAAGTCAGGGGTGAGAAGAGGTATCCACGAAAATGGAGAAGGGAGTCGAAAAATCAGACCTCTTCTCAGGTGATCACGAGCTCCTATATATATGCAAGGTCTACAGACAGCGGGGTGTCTTGGCAGGGACAAGCTCTGACAGTGATGGGAGTGGAGCGAACCATATCCTCATTAATGCCCCCCTACCGAGGGGACATTCCGTCATAAATGCGGCGGCTAAGAAGTACC